>JBAJNP010009356.1:0-18315 GCA_036877545.1 Yasuhikotakia modesta
TACTAGTATATAGTATATAATGTATATCTGTATATATATTGAATATATAGTATATATTATAATTGTATATACAACATTCAAAAAGTTATATAATTCAATATTGCATGCAAATGCTGTATATCATAGTTATACAAATTGCCTGTTCTTCAGTTATGACATCATTTTCATCACACTTGTCCCATTAATAAAGTTATGATCAAATTAAATTCCTGGTTTCCAAGGAAACAAGATTATCAGGAAAGAACATGCACAAGACGAATAACAACATGTACTTGATTTGAAGTAATGCAAAGATTCATAAAGAACAAGTGCTGTTTAACTACAATGTGTTAAACCTGGAATAATTTAATATCAATGCAACTATAGAAAACCAGTCAACTTTATTATGTTTGTCATAAATTAAGCAATGCAGCAATGCTGAACTTTCATCTCTACTGCCATCTCTGTTTGAAATGTTATATTGCAAGTTACAAGTTTTACCAATACTTATGTTAGAGTCAAATGAGCTAAAATGACACTCCCAGGAAATCGCAGACAACAGCTCAGGCTATAAATCATTATTATAAACTTCCCACTGCGACTCAGACACTGATCTGTTATGTACTCGCTTAATAACTGATCTTTGCTCATTTTGAACCCAGAAAAGTTACAGATTGCAGCTTTAATTAGCCACAGTCAGCATCTGAAGCCATTAAAGGCAAAATAAACAGTGTTTCTATGAACCACTCGCACAGGTACATGCAAAAACTGTGGCGTTTTAACACTGTGTGCTGTTGTGGGTGGTGGAGCTCATTGAAAAATGAATGTGCAAGAAAGTGTCGGAGATGATGTGAGATCTTTGTGTGTTTTAGTTTGCAGTCAGCAGCAAAGCCAGCGTTCTGTGTCTCGCTTGCTCTCGAGAGGCATTTCAACAATAAAGCGTCTCGCTGTGGATCGTGAAAGTACAACACTTACAGCACAATATTCATTCATGTTTCAAGATCAACCTCAAATGAAACGTTTCGAACCCTGGAGGTTTAATTCTTCTGGGAGCGGGCAGAGGACGAGCGAGGGCCCAGAGAAAGAGAGAGAGAGAGAAGAGGGCGGTGGGCGGTGTCATTCTACAGCAGTGGGACCTGCGGCTCTTTAAAGCAATCCCAGAAGGCATCTGATGTGCATTGAACTCTGGGATGCCTCTGGCAACACTTTTCTAACAGCTTAGACATCATAAAGAATTTAGGTGCACTTAACACACACAGGTAACCAAACACTCAGGGCTTCACTTAGTGGTGGATGAAACATTTGAGGCCTGTCACGTTCCTCTGATATGATGGTTTATTTTGATAGAAAGACGCAGGTGAAGGTCTAAACACACACACAGAAACTTCAGCTGGTGCCATTGATAACACTGATAACAAGATTTCTATTTGTGTGTGTTCTCACCTGGAAGATGATGTCATTTCCTGTTAGAAGCTGGAACAACAGTAGATGTTTTCATGATGTTTTCATCACTAAAACAGTTGTTGTATGAAGATTGTAGATATACTTCTCCTATAATGACGATTAATCTTTAGTTTGTTTAATTTATTAATAAAATATTTATTTCAACACACATAGGATCAGAATCATTCAACGTTTAAAGTGAAGATCCTAAATCTGATATCAGAAAATGAACGGCATGAATCTACAGCCTGTACGTGTGTTTACTGGGGAATAATTCGATGATTTCCAAATTCATGTGACGCTTTGAAATTCACACTGACACATCCAACGCCCCCCGGAGCTCAATCGCGGACTTTCTCCCGCAGTATCGCCGCTGTGGCCGCCTGTGGGCCCGATACTATTGGCGGAAACAGTGATGGATGAAATGGGGGCGAGAAGCTGGCGGAGAGGGCAGGCTGGTCACCCGCTGGTCAGAGAGCAATGACCACACCTCCCACCGGGGTTACGGGGACGTGCACGCACGTCTGCTTAATGCACGCGTGTGTTTTTTTCTTTTTTGGCACAAAGAGCTTCCTCAGCACCAGTTTGAAAGTTTCCAGGAGAAATATGAACAATCTTTTCCTGTTATAAATGTGTCTGCGGAAGTCTGTGTGTGTGTGTCGGTCAGGAGCGATGACCGGGCCGCCGCTGCTCTCACAGGGGGTTTCATTACCGCGAGTGACAGGGCCTCCACTAAAACGCCGTCTGAGGAATACACACTCTGCGTGGGACAAAATAAACACCCGGCTTTGAGTGGGGGCACCATAAATTATTTATATCGCCGGCAGAGACGCTCTTAATATCTGTACCTGCTCGTCTGAACGAGTAAAAGATGATTTATGTCTTATGGCCACATTAAATTTCACTGCAATTGGGCCTTGTGCCTTCTGGGGTCTGGGGAGACACAAAATGTTGGTTATAAACTGCTGCGGTTGTTCAGTGGAAACAGGAAGGAGCGCAGCGTAGCGGCTCTTTGTTTATTTCTGTGCAGCCCGTCTCGGTCAAGTCCGTTTCTTCGGTCCTTCATGTTGTGTTGATGAAATAAACATTATATTTATGCATTATCAGCAGATTTAGGCGCACAGATGCAAATTCAGAACAATAATGAGTCTTTTTTTATGAGTTTTTATAATACGTCAATATTTGACCCAAATGGCACGTTTTTTTCTTCCTTGCAGTCATTTGTTTCCTAGCCCAAAGTGTTACAGTTATGCTGCTTTAAGATTAATGCATAAAAAGTTCACAGTTACATTTAAAGTCACAAGCGCTGAAGATATCAACAGATTAAACAGAGGCATTGGTAACTTTAGTGAACAGTGGACACATCTATCTATCTGTAGAAACTTACAAAAAAATCCTATTAACTCACTAATAACTGACTAATGTTGCATTTCTGTATGTGTACCAGTTGTTTTAAACATCTATATCAGAGATCATTCATTAGAGAACCTATAATATCCCAGAATCACTTTCACACAAACTTTAGCAGCTATTCCTCAGTGCAGAACAGTTAAGCTGTCTGTACACAAAACATTTGTTCTGCTTAAATCCAATGGGGCATCTGTTTTATAATATTATGTATTATTTAAGTATTGTGGCAGTAAAATCGCTGAAATCAACATTTGTTTCATTTCCGTGTTATGCAACATTTTGGTTCCTTAACAGCATAAATTCTGTTTGATTTCTCTGCAGGGCCGTACATTGAGATTTATTGAATATCTCTGATGCTTGAAAATAAATTGCACAGGCATATTAACCAGCTTAATATGAATAAACTGATAAATAGGAACTAATTCACAGTGTCGTTCTTACCTGTGGGAAAAAAAATTGAACGGTGAACCAACATTTTAAAATCTGTGCAAACATCTGAAACCATAAAACGCTCATTAAACGAAGAGAATCTTCATGCCTGTTCTAATTCTCCTTCCTCTCTGACATTTATGCTCATTACTCATTTTTAATGGAATATAATGGTCGCGGTTGGTGGCAAAGGGACCCTGTTCTCGCTCTCACAACGACACAAACAAAACTCTGAGAATAAAGAGGCTTTCCACAGAGATCAATGCTCATGGAGGAGAGGAGAGACAGGTCTATTTCTTTTCTGCCCCTCTCTCTCGATCTCTTTCTTCTCCTCCTGTTTAAGGGAGCTCCCTAGCCACCCCTGGTGACAAATGGGGGTGGTTGAGAAGTGGCCGTTTGGTGTCTGGCATCAGCAAGCACACAGAAGAGACTCAGAGTCTTCAGGGTGGGGAAGACAGGCCCTCGACTGCAGCCAGCGGAGAGGGGGGTCCTCAGGGGGCCTGCGGGCGAAACGGACCCCCATAAATCAGTCTGTTTGAGCCGTGCTCACCATCCATCTCAGTTCTAACGTCCCAGAGGAGGGCGAGAGAGAGAGAACGGCTGAACAGGAGCAGGAATGTGTTACAGAGAGCAACCCAAATTCTGCACTCGCAGTGTGTGTGTGTGTGTGTGTGTGTGTGTGTGTGTAGCCACACATAAAAGATATGCTGGTATTCAATGAGGAAAAAACACAATAAAAGGGAATGTAAATCATACGAGCAGTTTTTGTGGTAACAGAAGATACTAAAGGAAGAAAGACCACACTATTTTACTGTGGCACGAGTTACACTTATTATAGATATGGTGGTTATATTTTATATTATAAAATAATTTAAATGAAAACCTAAGGTACTTCATTTCAATTGATTATTCTTTATGCAACACAAACTAACAGATATTTACTGAGTGAAGTAAATGCTAAAACTGGCATTAAGGCAAAAACACTTTCACATTATGTAACACAAGTCAAAAACAGAAATCGATTATGTACAGGTACAATAATTAAAGAACCATGTACATACATCTACTGTAGTATAAATGCTATCGCACAATCTCTCTTGTCTATATATGCTGTCATACTACTCAGCCCTAGATGACACACCTAACAGGTTTGTTGAAACATTAAGTACCATATGCACACTGATAAGTGTACTGTAGATGTATATGCTTATAAACACAGCCATGAGTGTGAGATGAAGTGTCTCTGTGCTGGTGTGTGTGCGTTATGTGTTTCCCTTAGGGACTGGTGTTCAAACAGACGTGTTTGAAGGGCTCTGAGACCCTGTAGAACAAGATCGTGCCGTAGGCTTTTAGAGATACCAAGGGCAAGACGACGTCTTCAAAGACACCAGACGCTTCCACAGGCCAACACGACTGGTCCAGAAACATCTGATGCTCTTCTGTCTTCTCTCCTGAACACAAACACACACACACACACACACACACAAACAAAGAGTCAGTGTTACACAGCTTAAGAATCAATATGTGTTACAAACCTCATTAGTTAAGATCCACTAGTCATCCAATAATCAACTAGTTGACTAGGAGGGTTAAACAAAATGAATCTAAGAGTTTTTTTGCCTGCTTTATTAATTCATACCTTTACTATTATTATTATGTTGTTTCCTTGTCTGGCATAATTTTATTACAGGCGGTTTTTGGCATCTGAATGAGATTTGCCAGCAGAGCTGCATTTTTTTTTACACGTACAACTTTAAAGGCGGTTTGAAACCACCCCTGTTGTCTACACCACAAGCATGTTGTAACCAATCACATCGATGATTGGACAGAGCGGCTCAGCTGCAAGTCCTGGCAGGTGTGACTGGGTGGAGGCAGGGACTAACTGAACTGAGAGTTACAGTCACTTTTACAGTACAACTATTTCTGGAAATAAAGAAGTAAAAAGATTTAAATATGCCATTTTAATGATTAAAGATGTGTTTTAAAGGGTTAATAATTGACTACAGGGAGACTTCAAATATGCAACTTTTAAAAGCACGTCTTGCATTTTCTGCAACGCATCATACAGAATGTAAACAAAGTGCACTTGAACCCAAAAGCATTATATTTACACAACCCTCCAACCATCCAGGCAACCAGCTAGTTTATTTTGAATACTTGCAGTTCTGTACATCTCAACATGTCACACGAGTGGCGCACATGCTTGCATGTTTGCCTCTGTTGCGCCCTGTGCCACAGAAATTGCACCACTGCAGATTCTGCATGCAGTGACAAACACCCTGCAAGACTCTCGGTGTAAAAACTCTAGAGAAGGAGAGCAGTGTGGGCAGGAGAGAGAGAGAGATTTCAAGAAGTTGCCATTACATCCCCTGTCTCCCATGGTTGTGAATTTTGCATGCCGGGTTGAGACACCATAGAGAAGTCTTTCCCCTGAGTCCCAAATGTGCCAAAAGCAAAGCCAGTAAATAACAGTCTCCATTCTTCAAATGAATGCTAATTTCATACTGTATCTCTCGCTCTCTCTCACTCTCTCTCTCTCCTCAACTTTGTTCACATATTGATGTGCTCTGAAATCAACTTCAAATGGCGCCAACGTTATCGCTGAGAAAGGAATCCTGATTCTCCTTTATGCCCCTTTTTTCTTCAGTGATGCCCTGAATGGTGGTTTCATTAGCTTGCTGCTAATTAGCCTCCTTCTGCTGATTTGCAAGTCAATAGCGGTGGCTGCAGGACTGGCATCTTTGAGGCTCTTGCCGCTCTGATCTTGGGGGTCCTACAGTCCCCCTCTGTTCCAGCCTTCTCCACAATTAGTACTAAAGAAATTCATGTTCTTCAGAGATACATTATTCATATTGTCTCTGTACGTAAATAAATTATCACATTCTAGGGCTAAGCTGATCTCATCTATTTCCGACACGACGGCAAAACTCAATCGCTACAAAGGATTTGACCTTCATGCATGTACCACCCATTTCCTACACAGATATTTCATACTTATTACATGGTTTTCTGGGTAATCAGTTCTTGCTGGTTAATCAAAGCACCGAACAGTCCAACTTTTTTGTATAATGACCACTAAACTGCATGTTTGGCTGTTGACAAGACACTGGCTGCTGTTACTGTCGCACACATTAGTTTCTTGATGAACAACCCACAGTAAACAAGAAAACAAACACATCAACAAAACAGATAAAACATGTTTGTTTAATGCTGTCACTAACTACAAAGCTACATGATGGTTACAAAACAAAAACATATGCAAATATGACAAATTTTAGTAACACACTTAACTATCATAATCTGCCAAAACCACTAAACACGTCCCCAAACCCATTTTGCAAACTTTCATTGAGTGGCTGAATTATCTTGTCCAACTTACTCAGTTACTGCTGACTACTGACTGCAAAGCATGCTGGGTAATGGGCAGAGCCACAATGTTACACTGTCATTAGAAAAAAATCAGAAAACTTTGTTGGGTTTACACTCAATTTAAAGGCAAAGTAGTTGTTTGTATCAACTAAAATAACTTTCAATGAACATAATGGGAGTTAAAAAAACGAATACAAAGCTAAGCTAAAACATCTTGCTAAATAAGTTTAGCTGAGCATTTGTTTTGTATTTCTGATTTGTTGTATTTCATTTTGTGTTTGGCAAACTGTTCCCAATAACACTCAAGAAATAAATGTATTAAAACCTGAAGAAACAATGAAACTAAATGCATATTAAATAAAACATTGTTTATTTATCCTTATAAAGTCTCACCAAAACACACACAATAAAGTGTAAATAATAAAAACAAGTACATTTTATTAGCATGCATGGCTGACTGTACAATATCCTTTCCATATTTAGAACTTGGAAACATCTAAACATTCATTTCATGTTCATTTTATTTGTAGCTGTTTGAAGGTCGATCTGATTATTATCAACAACACTTCAGGACAGACGCTTTAAGACGCTGGTAAATATGATTTGTAACAAAGCCGTGATTTTTCAAGGCCATCAGAGTTCACGGTTTTCCGAGGGGAGCAGCGCTGTGTCTGATTTCTTTTCTCCGGTGGTGATCAAGCGTTTCTGGGAGAAGTGTTAACTGGACAGACACGCTGCAGTCATTTCAATGATTCAGTAGCTTTACTTTGTGCTATTATTCATTGGTCTGAAGGGAGGCAGGGTTCGGCCGATAGGCCTGCATGTTTTATAACTACTGGAGGGCAAAGCTTTCCACCCCAGCCACGCATGTCTGTGAGACACCAGACTCGTTCACACATGGAGATGTGCTGTAAACACACACTGCCATGGTGTTTACATACACACACACACACACACACATGCACACGCGCACACACACCAGTGTGGAGGACATAGTGACCAAAAATCTGCTGGTCTGACAAATCTTTCTTGTACCTCATGGCTGTTGCAAAGATCTTCTCCTGCTGGCCACTCATCCGCTGGTCAACCTGTGAAACTGAGACTAAAATTAGGGTAAAAAATGCTTGTAAAAACATGGAAAAATTGTGAGTACATGTTAAAAAGACATTGTCCTTGTCATGCTTAAAGGAACAGTTACACAACAGTAAAGATTTTCTTGTCATCTGTGAAATACTACAAGGAGATTTTGGTCTGAACATCTTTCATACATTAATAGTATTTTTACAAAAAAAAATACAGTCTATAGGACTACACACTGTATGTTACTTTTTATTATTGCTTTAAGAGCTTGGCATTTACATCACCAGCTCCTTTTATTGCATTGTAAGGTGGTTCTGCCTAAAATATTTTGTGGAGGAAAATAACATTCAGTTGGAGTGAGAGTGAGTAAATAATAAAAGAAAATGTAACTATTCCTTTAAGTTAGCATTGGCATTTAGAATCAGCACTTGGGGGCTCAAAACACTGTGTGAAAACAAATAAACATATTTTTAAAAATGGACTTTTTCCACCGACCACTTCTGATTTTTTTCCCCTTTGGTTTCCTGCTTTAAACATTTGTGAACACTTCCCTGTCAGGTGAGGACGTGGGGGTGATAACAGGTAAAGCTATTACCCCACAGCGACGATTCTTCCCAGCGACAATGACCGCCAAATTTCACCCCCCTCCACACTCAGTTTGTGCAGAGCGCTATTAAGGATTTTCTATGGACTCATTTGGAGCAACAAATAAGCAAATATGAATATGTGGCTTCATTTTTCTACCCAATTAGAGCAGATATTGGGCGTTTACTATGTTTTGAAGAGTCCTAGGTTCCATTCCGGTTTCCATAACTGCTCTTTGGAGAGAGAGCAATGGCACCATTTTGGGTGATTTGTAGCACAGATTGACCATGTCTCTGTGCAGGACGGGGGCTTTGACTCATTGAATCAGGGGTGACGGGAATAGGGCACCCTGCGGTTTTAGCAAGTCTGCTGAATTGCTAATGAAAGAGGGGGGATGAAACTGATGAGCAAAACGAAAGAGGGAGACAGAATCAGACAGGAGCCTTATCGGCATCATTTAGGCCAGAACCAATTACAGATCTGATCTGCTAGCGAAAGAGAAAACAGGCCATTTTGAAAGGCAACACAAATCAATGAGAGCTGACACTAATCTGTTTGACAGAAAGACCTGTTAGCGCTTTGAGGATCATTACCACGCTGCTGCCCCGATGCATTACGGCAATGAAACGCAGAATGGAAACACAAAACAGTGGGAGGCTGGGTGCCATCTGCATCATGTGCCACGGCCGCTTGTTTGTTAGCCTTGCAGTCAGTGAGGATCTCAATTTTCTGGCCCTTGAAGAATTTCCTTCTTGTAAAGTGCTTAGGTGTGCACGCGACCCCACCTTGACCCCGCCTCGCACCCTGGTATTATGTTAGCGTACTTTAGTAACCCCCTTATTTTGGTCTCTCGCTAATACATGGCGAATGATAACCATTTGTAGGAGTTTTCAGGAACTGTCAAAGTTCACAATGCAGCTCAAGTGCTTGAAGGGAGAACGGGGTGGAAGGATATTGATTCCCATTGAATCACACACACACACACACACACACACACACACACACACACTCCTAGCATCACAGCCTGTTACAGATCTCCGAGCTGCCAAGATGTAGCAATTGTCAGTAAACACTATTAGCATAGATTTGGGGATTGCATTACCTCCCAGCTCAATGGAGCACTGCAGTCCATATATAAAAGCCCATCTGTAGTGGCCTGAATCATGGATCAGGGGTGGGTGGAGGGTCTTCTCAGAACCAGACCCAGGGGAGAACGGGTGGGGGGGGTGGGGGGGGGTTAGCCTGGCTTGGCCAGGCTTTGGCTGCTTACGCTCAGCAGCAGTATTCCCCCTCCGCTACTGGTCGCCATCTGCCACGGCGCTGGTGTGAGGAGCGTCAGGAGCGATGTGGGCTCGGCCGGCTGCGTGCGAGGCAGCTGGAGTGATGGCGAGCCGTGTATCGGCAGGGGAGTACATCGATTTCCTGTCAGCACGATTTTACATCTCATAACATGGGCCGCGTTTTGCACCTATAACGACGGCTACTGAAGCTTCCTGTATGTTGTATCAATGTCCAGCCGGATTCTGTGGGGGGCATCAATTGTGATTATAAAAGCAGTTTAATAGATGGAATTGTGGTGGAAAAGATCTCGGCACCCGTGGGACCTCATTAAGTCGACTTAAAATGGATCTTTATTACTGTTAGATATTGATTTACATTGGTAACCTTTGACTTTTTTAGTATTTTTGACCACACTGGACCCTGCACAAGTATAATTAACAAACACAGCCACCAATTTAAGTATATGTAAAAGTTTGTGTGTGCAACTGTTTCCTCAAACAAAACAATATATGTATTATTTTGCTTATTATTTTTAACTCAAAACATGGCTGGTATCGGTCCCCTTGCATAACTAGATTTTACCCTTGAATAATAAGCAGTTCAGAAATATCTACATTAGGAGAAGGAAAGATAATATGTCAGTAAAAAGACAAAACGTTTTCAATGCATCACAAAAAACAATAAACAAAACTGTGAGCGACACACACACAACATACACAAACAACAGACTTTAGTGAACCCATTGCAAATGTACTGCAATATAAACTGATAAAAGAAAAGCAAAACAAACACGAGTCATAGGAGAAGGTTTCAATTTTATGCAAAGCTGAGCTGCTGAGGACAAGTAACCTGTCATTTTGCCCCTGCCTGGCACTCTTTTAAACGCTATGTTCAATCTTGCATCGTTTGCTGTAAAACAGAATCCCATTTGCCCTTTGTCAGCACAAAGCACATGGATATGAAGGTTTCAGTCCTGAGTAAGCAGCCAGTTTCAGAACAGCCTCTGGAGACACAGGAAACGTGCAGAGGTCCCTCTTCTTCATCAGCATCAGTTGCCATACACACACTTTTATCAATTATTCAAATCCAAGTGTGTTTACTTAGTTAAAACTGAAACATGTGCAGCCATCAGATATCTGGCTTCACTGTGGCATCTAAAAACATATCTTTTCGACCCATAACAAAACTCTGTATTCCTTTAAATTATATATCGTATCTATATGTGCATGTGCTCTGCATTTTAAAGAAAGTTGAAGGGAGAACAGGCAGAAACATTGTATGCAATATGACTGCAATAACTCTACTTACTGCGAACTGTGTTATATTTAAGTTGTTTTATTACAGACTAAATGCACTTGCTTGCATTTTTATAAGCCACATCTTTCCCACGCTTTCTATTTGTTTCAACATATTATACAATCCAGATAACGTTGTTCTCAAACCTTGTTTATGACGTATTTCCGCAATAACACTTAGTAAATATGACGTAGTAAAAGTTTGTTTAACTACATACATATATGCGTGCATGTATGTCTCTATACGTTGCAATAAAAAAATATATACTGGAAAGAAATATAAAGTAAAAATGAGATTATATTTTAAATACGAAACTTAAAACCACCAGTAGATGGAGGCAAATCATTCTTCGTTCAAGAATCGTTCAATCCTTCAGTCAAACGAATCGTTCACAACATCTGATTCATTGAGGGACGATGGAGTCATAAAGTCATTTATAAGAACAAATCAGTAAGGAAAACGTCATTAAATACCGATGACATCACTGTGTTCATGACCTAACATCACCTAATGTTTGATGAACTGTTGTATAAAATCAATCGTGTTTGTAGTTTATTCATTTTATTGCGCAAAAAGAACCTGTTTTAAATATTGAAGACAAATTTTTCCCCTTATATCTTAAATTTGATCGTGTTTTATAATAAATTTTGGTGGCACTTTGACCTCATGCACTCTAAACTTTCAACTCTGGTGTGTGTGACGTAATGACATCTGGTGTGTGTGTGTGACGTAATAATCTTGTGCTTGAGGTCAAGTGCCATATATATATATATTATTTACTCACAGCATATGTCGTATTTACTAAAGAACGTGTACTTTCCATGTGTATTTTATATAATAAGACAAAACAGAACATACCTGGTTTTATCTTAATGTTAAAATTAATCTCCTGACGGCCTTATATAAAAAAATAAGCAAACAAATAAATTGGTTCAAATGTATTACACAAAAGAAGACAATGCTTTTGAACAAAGAAGGTTGACGATCCCATAAACCATAAAACATTCACATTATTTTGGAAATGTTGTAAATAGATGCGACAATTGCCACAATATTGCTACACCCAGATGATGTCCTGTAAATAATGAACAGGGTTTTGTTCACAAGTTGTCATGGTATACAGAATGATATAATAATATAAGTACAGCATGCTCGTTTTTGTTTGAGGTGATACAGATGTCTGCATCTTAGTGTTCCTGACATATATATATATATATATATAATCTACAATTATAAAGTGCTGTTGTCTGGGTTCAAAAACTACTCCACATTTTCAAACTGTTTCATACACAGATCAACAACACCATCTGTTGGAAAACAGCAGTACATCTTGTGGGGACGTTTATAGTAAGTCTGTAGTAGTCTGGAATAGCAAATTACAATATCAATCGTGTGCTTTTACACACGATAACTGGGTTACTAGACATGTGTTATTAGTCTAACTGCTGTGGGAGGGTGTTTGTTTACACAGCTTTGGGATTAAGCATCATGTCTGTTCATGTCTAACATCCAAACAGACCAAAAAGCATCTGTGATTACTGGGTGTGTCTTTTTACAGTTACCTAATTGACACATTCAAGCCCGTAAACAACTTAAACACTATTATTAAACATATATTATATAATATAATAATACAAGTGTAATACAATATCATTAGATTAGATATTGTGCAAATGATAACAAATGATAACAAAAAAGTAACTGTAACTGAGTTTTAATGAGTCACAATGACACTTTTACATACAGTTTTACATGAAAAAGAAAGTGATTGAGTGTTTTTTTTTCATGCCGTTCGTTTCATACCACAAAACATCAGGTTTAGAATGAACTTTATGACTTTTTTTGTTTGTTTCTGGTTTTAAAAAGTCTCTCTACATCCTGCTTTCTCTTCGGTAATCACTCAGCACAAAAATAAAAATACATTTATATAAATAAATATATAAACACAAATCTAATCTAGCTGTGTGTTACATGTATTGTGTAGCCCTTTAAGCTCCCTATTAAGGATCAGCTAAAGAGTGAATCATAGGATCACACCTGTTTTATTTGAGAACAAAGTTTTGCTACAATTTCTGGTGTTTTCCAGTAACACTTTCCATCTGTAAGAGTCATGTTCTGCTTTAATTAATCCCAAGGATTTAAATGAATTATTTGCTAGAGGAATTAACATATTGTTTCCATGTAAGTGTCTTACACTCAAAAATGACTTCAAATTGACTTTCAACATGTTTCTGGATCACTGCACCATTCAATACTTTGAATATAAACAAATAGCAACACATGCTTTCTGTTTCAGGTTTAACCTGTATGCCTGTAAAATATTTATGTTGGAAGGCAGGCTGTTGATAGTTTTGATAGTTCTCTCTGCTACAGGCAAAGGTCATTTAAAAACTCAGATATATTTATTGTTAATTAGGTGCTATAAAGTTTTATAGTATCATGGTGCAACCTTGTTTCTTGTCCATGCAATGCCTCTGGGCAGCCTTTTCAGTCATATAAGACCAGGCCACACCTAAATGGAAGAAAAGACAAATGAGATTTTTAAAATTGTTGGCTAACATTACAATAAAATAATATTTAGTTTTCTAATAATAGTTTCTGATTCACTATTGAACCTGACATCAAATGTATCGCAAATTTTGTTTCTTAAGCTCAAACCATGTTTTAAAAACAAGTTTAACCAGATTGCTTTACCTCACCACACTGTAAAAGCCCCTCCTTCAGAGAATGTCACCGTTTAATTGATTTCAATTGATGATTGGTTCATTCTATCAGAAGGCAGGACTAAAACCATATCGCTAGAGTGGACATATTGAGGATTGAGCCTCATTCATAGTAATAGAATTGTGGCTTGTTAATTCAATGATCTTTGAAAGGATGCACACATTTCTAGCTTTCTCAAGAAGCCTTCTCACTCCTTTTCTCTCACCCCCTCATGGTGCAAAATTAGAATATCAAATGTTCATCACAACAGCTGACTTTGATCGTTTTTTAGTCAAATTATTTTTGTTTTTTGAGTAACACCCTCAAATTGTTGCTCATGACCTGAAAAACCAATGAACTCCATTTTGTAGGACATCTCAGGTCTCTAATTGGACTATAAGGAGACGAGAAACAAGGATCTGAGAAGCTTTCTGAGGGGTAATGAGTATACACTGACGTGTCCTTGCCATGTACGCTAAGGAGGTGGAGTCAAGACGCAAAGGAAGAAGAAAACAAATGAAGGCCACAAATGAGGAATTAACATAATGTGTGCGTTTCTGACTGGAAACGTTCAGTCATTGATGCGTGTTAAAAATCAGCATCTGTTTAATTTGTCAATGTGTGGATTAACTGTGTTTTGTTAGTAATTACAATTGTGTGCAATACCCACACAGGACTTCTCTGCAGCTATTGCATGCAAACTCACAATTCATCACTGCACAGTTTAAATATTAAAAGAACCGAGTAAAAATGTAACAAATAGTAACAATAAACATGGTGACTGTAATCTCACTTTATACATCTAGATTATAAAGCAAATTATCTTCCTAACAGAGGTATTGAAAATTCCCCCCATTTACGTGTCATAAATTAAACTCAACAGACATGTCAGGATGCCTCTCTGCTAGTCTGATGCTTTTGTTCTGACTTCCTTAAATGTACCAGTTTGTTTTTTTTTTTTTACAATCTTGCAGAGCTTGGTTAACCAGTTCAGGTTTGTGTGAGATGTTAATCATTTAAAACAGCAAACATACCTTTTGCATATTGTGCAAGATTTTATTTATTTAATGCCCCGTGGGGGAAAGGGAAAATTAAATGTTTACAGCTTTAACGCGAACTTAACAAAAACTACAAACTACTTCCTTCATGGAAAGTGAACTATCTTTCTCCACTTTTTTATCATGTGTTAGACAATTTAATTCAAACACCATTAAAGACAATTTAACACTTTATGATCAGCAGTGTATCTTTTGACAAATGTGCCACAATTGTTTAGTGAAAGTGTGTTTGTCAGGTACGGTTGCCCATAACTGAAATATGACTGTGTGAATGTATTTAACCCATCCTTTGTGAGGAGTGAACACACACTGCAGGTCCTAAACACACCCCCCGGTGCAGTGGGCAGCTATCCCTTGCTCACGGGCACGTCAGTTGCTACCTGTTGGCGCTGGAATCAAACCAGCAACCTACTGATTACAAACCTAACTGCTTAACCAGTAGACTCACAGCTGCCCCCATATATTATCTGTTAAATCCATAACAATAATATTACAAACAAACAGCACACTTCCTGTTCAAATCAGGGCAAGCTAAAGAGAGCATTTAAAAGGAAGCGTTTCACTTCATGTAGTACTTTTTTTAGCTGTCAGGAAAAAAAACACTTACAGCAAAGTCTTCTTTCATTACAGAGCTGAAGTGGGACATACATTATTCAAATTAGTGTCAATTTTACTCTGAAACTGATCTGTGGATTTGTTGATCAATGCAAAAACATCCATACTTGAGACACAAGAAGTTGCATAAAATATCTAAATCAGGCGGATGTGTTTCAGATACTGTTTTATGTTCTGGGCCCCCATGGGACTGTGTATTGTGCCCAATCTAAATAGCCCACACCCATGTCTCTGTGACTGTCCTGTTGTCTGGCTGTGAGTGAAATATGAATACCTTCCAGCTATGGTTGCATCCTGCCTGTGTGTTGCTGTCTAAAAGTGTTACATAAAGCCAATGGAGACTATGTGCAGCTCTGACAACTTCAGAGTTGTACTGTAAGGCTCTTTTCTTATTATAATACAAAGTTGTTATTGCACGCCAGCTGTTGGTCAAATGTTGAAGGTTAAAATAGGTTAATATCTTCTGATATTTGTGTTGTAATATATATATATATTTGTGACATACAAACTTTGCAAGCTTTGCATTTCTTTAGACTTAAAAAAACGTTTTTATAAGATAAGCTACATCTTCAAGCAAACCTTGACTGACAGGTTCATTGTGTTTTATTACGATTGGAATGAAAAAAGATTATACATAACGAATGCATTGTTGATATTGCTGGACGTATTAACTGATCGCATTTATGTGCATCGATTTATTCTCTCTCACATTTTCAATGTTGCACTTTTTTAATAAACAGCCATTTCATGCAATTTTGTCTGGCCACGCTAAGATCGCGATGTTCCCATAAGATGCACAGAAACCCAAAGAACCATAAACGTGAAAGACGTCTGTAAGTCAGAAGAAGTCAAAGCAGAAGTAGTTTGCATGTGAAATGCCAGTGTGGGTGAGGTCAAGTTACGTGTGACAGCACCTGTGCTGTACATCGCACCTGTACGGAAGCTGTCAAATACAAGGTAAAGGATTTCCTTCCTCTGGGTTTTATGGATCATGTACTGTAACAACACGTTAAATCGATAAAGCTCTTTTCCGCGTATTGTTTTTGTGTAATATGTATATGCGTGAAAAGTTAGTAGTTTGGTGAACTGCGGCGTTTAATACCTTTAGTTCCGCTATTGCATAGTGTCGCGAGATTTCCGTTTGTTGTCATTAATAAATCTGGTATATTTTTGTACAAACTTTTGGAAAAACACGTTTTAGTCTGTCAAACGTTGTCTTACCTGTTACTGCGAACACCTGTGTGTTGTTTGCTAACGAAACACCTTTTATAGAAAATGTAGAAAATCTTTTATAGAAATGTTCATTGTTTTATTTTTCGATTTGATGTGTTGCTTATAAACAAAAAAAGGCTTGAAAAGGTTTAAATGTGTCCGTATAGGAATAAAGGCGACAGGTGTGTTCCCACCCTCCACAGATCCAACACGTCCGTTTGCGAGACTTATCGTTAGTTTCTTTACTGGCACAAGCACCTCAATATATCATTCAGTCTGTTAAGAATATATGTAATTGTAAATAGTTGCTCATATTCTTAATTCTATTCTAGTTTTTAAAAAAAATGCGTAAAAATAACCTGCAATCTTATGTTGAAAACAGAGATGGCGAAGCATTTACTCAAATATTTGCCTTTACTCTTATGATGATTTGACCAGATACAATTCAGTCATATTATGTTAATGTAAAGTAGTTCATATTATGATTTTAGTAAAATATGCACAAAGTGTGGATTCTCTATTTGTGCCAACATTTTGTATGCGATTGTGAATGTAAAGTGAACCTGTAAACCTTGAAAATCTAGTTTGGGTGTGTTTTATTCATTCTTTAAAGAGATAATGCCCTGTGACCTCATTAGAACATTAACATAAATTGTTATTGGACTGACTTTATGACTTATAATACCAT
This sequence comes from Yasuhikotakia modesta, assembly GCA_036877545.1. Taxonomy (NCBI): domain Eukaryota; kingdom Metazoa; phylum Chordata; class Actinopteri; order Cypriniformes; family Botiidae; genus Yasuhikotakia; species Yasuhikotakia modesta. Next base: position 17,149 of record JBAJNP010009356.1, read on the forward strand.
CAATTCAGTCCCTGAATAATAAAAGTTATGTTGTACAGAAACACACAAACATCTGTCTGTATGTATTGTAGTTCTTGGTCTTATACACACTACACAGAAGTGAAAATTTGTGATTTCTGTTTCACCATTAATGAGAAGCTCCTACAAAAAACACGCACAATTAAATGAGATTCTAGCTGTTATTGTGGATAAATGCAGTTAAATGCATCTGAAGTAAGGAAAGCTGAGAGGTTGTGTGAGAAACTGTCACTTTCTTGTTCAGAAAACTGTCATTTTCTGTTTCTCAAATGACCATGAAATGTATTTTTAAATTATTTTTTAGAAAGTCAAGAAACTGACTGAGGGGTTTTTGTGAGAGATGTTTGTTTTTATTCTTGCTAAAGGTAAAAAACTCATTGAAATTCTTTCTTTTTAGGTTAGACAATGACAAGCACAAGTTTGAGGGCAACTCTGTGGTGCCGTCTAGCTGGTGCGGTGGCTATTGTTGGTCTCATCTCTCTGTGTGTCATGTTTCTATGGACCTCACCTCTGCTCAGCTGCCCACCTCAGTTCCCTTTAGCCAAGCAGCACTCAGACAGACAGATCAACTCCTCAACTGAACCACAACAAGCTGCAGTAATAGAAGAGAAACCTATACTTCTGTTATGGGTCTGGCCTCAGAATTACAGGTTTGATCTGGGTGACTGTAAAACTGTTTATGATATTGACGGCTGTCAGCTGACGGATGACAGATCTGTCTATAGCAACGCAGATGCTGTCCTCATTTTTCACAGAGCTATAAGTTGGGACCTCTCAACTCTTCCTCCATCTCCTCGTCCTGCTTTTCAGAAGTGGATATGGTTTAATGTGGAATCACCAACGAACACTGTAAAGACACCAGGTATTGAGAATCTGTTTAATCTGACTCTCACTTATAGAGAAGATTCTGACATTCCTGTGAGGTTGCGACTGACCGGCAGGAAAACCCCAGATGAAGATTTTAAAATTCCCAAAAAGGAAAGACTGATCTGTTGGGTTGTAAGTAACAATTTGGGCTGGACAGGTGTCGGCACAAGGAATGCTTTCTATCAGGAACTTAGCAAGCATGTTTATGTGCACGTGTATGGAAAAGCGTTTTCAACTTTTCTGGATTATAAGGATTACTATCCCACTCTAGCAAGCTGCAAA
>JBAJNP010009357.1:0-18313 GCA_036877545.1 Yasuhikotakia modesta
GTGTTGAATAAATGACTGGATAGTGCAGAGCATTTTGTTACCATGGTCGTATTGCAGATACCAGATTTAACAATAACATAAAATGGTATGGTAAGGCATGATAAATTAACCAAAAGTACTAAGAGCTTTAAAGCATTAGTAATTATATAGGGCATCAACTTTCTAGTTTATTTTAAAATAGACTAGAAATATTGGTACTTCATTCCTTAAGAATTTGATGAAAGGAAAACTCAAGTGCACTTAACTCAAGAGAAAAACTTAAGTGCACTATAGATACATACTCTAAATGTGTCAGTTACGGCTTAAAGATATTATTGCTGTTTATGTCAGCAAAAAAAAATGCGTAACTGTCAAAGTTAATTTCTTTCAGACAGAATATGCAACATTACTGGTAACATTACTGATGTCACCATCTTTAGAAATGCCATCACTGTAACACACATGCACAGACACACTCACTCTTACAGCTGCCATTGGTCCTCGTTTAGTACAAAACAACACAAAAACTGATTCATGCAAACACACTAAAAAAGAAACACATGCTAAAAAGAAAATCTCATTCTTTAAAGTTTCTTTTAACACTGAAATATTTCTACTGCAGCATTGCCTTGATTTTACCCAAACTTATGCAAAGACTTCACCTGCAGGCCAGCATGCAAAATGAATGAACTTCCTTACTTTGTCGTAAATCACATAAGATCATCCCAGGTGACAAATCACTGCGTGTGTTCTTTTTGTATTGGATCTTTGGTTTATTTCCAGAGTGATTTGGCAGTGAATGTATGCGTAACCAACAGGAGCTATAAGTATCATTTGATTAAAAATTCCTAAGAAATTAATAGCACATAGTGGTAGTTATTACAGACTGTAGTTTTGTTATGTCCTGCAGTGTGGATTACACTGACTACAGGGTGGAAAGCCTCAGAATATTAAGAATTTAGTTCAATTTAGCCAATCAGATTACATTCAGTAACCCTTCATCTTAACAGAAATAACTACCCTTTGCTTTTTACTTGCTTAGTACAGTCTAATTTTGTTGCTTAATAATGAGTGAAATACCAATTTAAGCAACCAGGTTGTTTCCTGTACTCTACTCACCAAATCATACAAAAAAATATAATATGCCTTAACCAATAATTCAGAAATAATCCACTTATGTCAAACAGACTTTCTCACAGCAATGTTAAAAAGGATCAATTATAGGTCCTTTACTGCAATGCCATAGAAGGACCATTTTTGGTTCCCCAAAGAAATGTTCAGTCAAAGGTTCTTGTAAATGCAAGACCTCACAGCTAGCATCACAGAATGCTACTGTAACAGAATAAAAGAACAGATGATCCAGAGCAGATGTGTGTCAGATCATTAAATCCTTTAATAAAACAGGTAAAACAGACTCTAATAGATAAAGATATGGCTTCTGTCAAAACAGTGCGCAAAAGTTCAAAAAGCCATCAAAGGTCATCATCTGCGGATGCCCTTGAGGACAGATCTGTGAATCAAAACAGTATTCGCCTCTTCAGTCGTGCTAAATTAAAGCTGAGCGTGTGTAAACAATGGCAACAATAACACTCTAAATTAATTTCTTATTCTCACAGTAAATCACTGCTTTAGTAGTAGGTAACCGGCTCAAACATACGCTTTCCTTCTGTAAACCAACATGCAACAGGTGTAAAACATAACTTTCTTTTGTTATATAACCTGCAAGCATGAATTTTATGTCTGTCACTGATCGATGAACATCACATGCTTTAATATCCCTTAAACCATTTCCAAAGATCAATCTAAACTCTTTATATAAAGAGCTTCACTGCACATCTGACACTTCTTATCTTACTGTACGTTTTTCTTTCATTCATTTCATTTCTCAAGCTTATCAGCTGCAATACAGAAATGCATCTATTTACAGACAAATTAAAAGCCTTATGTGTTGGCTTGAATTAAGCTTTAGAGAACAGATATATGAGGGAACAGCAAGAAACGGGGCTGAAGCAGAGGAGCAGAACCAGGAATCAGGGGAAGAGGAAGATGAATCAGAGAAGGAAACAGGTTCACCGGTATCCAGAATGCACAGACACGGGTGCACAGCAGTAAACTGCAGAGGAAACACAGAGGAAAGAAGCTTATGGTGTCTGAAGAGCAGTATGTGGCTGTTTCCTTGTGGATTTAAAAAATAATCCCTCTTAAAACACCTCTCACAATCTTCACTGCTTTATTTCTTTTGTCCCCTAACAATGTCCAGCAATGTATTTTCGAGCATCACAAGGGAATTCTACCATTCGTATGTTAATGAAAGAAACAATTTAACAGCATCTCAAAATATATATTTTGTTTAATACCATTCCATAGAGGACATGATGGAAATGACATTTTTAGCATAAACTTGCAGGCTCTTCCACGTAAAAGGCAAATACAATAGCTAGCCTTTTACATGGCATTTTAATATGTAACAGTTTCCAACTGACTGTATGTAGTAGATCCATAAAACTGACCTAAAATAAACTTGCTACAATCTTGTTCCTATGCGCTAGCCTAGGAACAAGATTGTAACCTTGCTGTCAGCATTCATATAGCAGTCCGAGTTGAAAGTTTATACTGTTATGACGATACAGTTATGTCAAACATTAATAAAACGTTTAGGAAAACACGTCCAAGCTGTTTCTGTCCACATGACTAATTATTATCCAAACAGAAGTCCAACCTGGCTTATTTGACTCACAACTCAGGCTGTATAAAGTGGTTTGCCGTCACATTAGCCTCATCAAAAAGAGACAGAGCAAAAAAGAAATGATGAGCCGAAAATGAAATGAAGAGATTTCTTTTCTGAACCTGTCAGAGCAAGGACAGTCTGAACCATGGGATTATTGGAACTGAGTCACAACTCAGCCATTACAGAAATACTATGTGCAAACACAGGCAAAGTGAAAGACATGCTGACGAAGAACAGGACTTTAGGAGAAAAGAGTAAGGCTTTAATTTAATGGAGTAGAGCTGTGGAGAGAACTGACAAAAACGGATGAAACAATGTTGTTAGAGCCATAAAAAGGCAGCAGAAATAACCTGTAGAGCTTCTAAAGGGTTTAAAGTTGAGGTTAAAGTCTGGGACATACACCGAGGGGCTGTTTGTACAAGACTGTGTGAAGCATCTTCAGGGGAAGAGGGTGGGCTGGAGGCGACCGGGGATGCTTCTCGCGATGGACTCCATCTTAGGTTTGGTAGCAATTGATGGTTAGCACCTGTGTACAGTATGTTATAGTAAAGTGAGTGTCGCTTGATACATGAAGGAATAATTCCACATGTAGAGTTCAGCTGTGGGAAAAATGGTCTCATGCCTTTATAAATTTCTTGTTTGATATGTTTTAAAAATATCTATATGATATATGTGATAATATAATATATGATATCATAAATATAATATGATATATATGATATAATATGATATAAAAATATCTAAATATCTTAAAAAAACATTTTCTTGAAATGCAATTTGGTGTATAAGATGATTTTAAACAAGCAAGAAACATTTGCAAATGCTGTAAAAAACTCTAAACATTTTGTTTTAAAGATCTATAAATACTTTTACTGGAAGACAACTCTTTAAAAAAAATTTTTTTTTAATTTTACACAATCGAGTAACCACAAATTAAAATACTGGGCTAATCACCAAATACTCCAATGGCTATAAAGTATGGGTTAGTCTTGGGGTAAAAACAAAGACATTGAGCCAAAAACTGTTACCAGTGTTGGTTTGGGGATTTAAAAAATATCTGCAGGGCTTCACAAAAGTTTCCAAAACCTTCCTTCTTTAAATACATCTGTCCTTTTTTAATTTATTCCTAAATATTAAGAAAAAATAAACTGTTTGAAATATGCTGCTTGCATAAGCGTTCCTACACTGTGTGGCACAACCTTACAAAGGCATGACGCACAATTGTGAAATGCATGAGGATCCACTCTGATATGAGGAACTACAGCACAACTTAAAGTTCACTACTGTAGTGTATTCAACATCAAGACTGTTAGTACATGCCAAACTAACTCTGCCCACCATTCTACACTAACAGTGAAGTATAATGATAATGATACAAAAACAGCAGTAGCAACAAAACAAGCTGTTAAAAATCTTGTGACAGAAGGTCTGGTCAATATTACACTTGAATTGAAGTTTGCAAGCTGGTTAGTACTTACCCCAAACAACTCTGACATCACAAATTGTCATCTGGTATTGGCTTAAACAAGGATGAAGGGATTGTGTGCTTACATGAACAGCTACTTTTATATGCTATTCTGAAATCATTTACAAATGATTTCCATTCTCATCCTCCATCCTCAATGTTTATACATGTTAACATCACATATGTCAAGAGACTGGAGTAGTCAACAAATGAGACACTGCATGTGCTCATTAGAATAATCGTGTAACAGAAATAACACAGCAAAGGAACAGTTGTTCCTGAGTGGAGTCTCAATGTTTACTCATTATCATGCGCCTTTCCTGCGGTGGTTATCTGGAAGTTAGCGGGGGCTTAAAGAGAAACAAGGCTTGTGTTTTGAAAGGAGGTGGGACAGCATTTAGTCTAGCGAGTGAGATCAATAATAGCTCAGCAGTCAACAGAAGGAAAGCTCCATTCAGTTACTGCAGGACATGAGTTCAGCCGTACTGACTTTATGAACAGTGATTCTTCGGCTGAAACCCCAGGAGGGTAAATATCACATTACATAAATATATGCAGAAGATTAAAGTAATACACCTCCAATACGCTGTAATACGCTGTCAGTTAATGGCAACTAAGAACTGAGGAAAAAAGTATGACATTCCAAAGTCTGCTTTCATATGCTGTGAATGTTCACATATATTATAGTTCATATATATCACATTTATATATTTAAATCATCTAACCATTTCCTCATCTAAATAATCGGGGGAAAAAAGTACAAGTTCAAGTTTAAGATATTATGCTCAATGAAATTATGAAAGATTATGAAATATTTTTCTGGCACCTTCCTAATGTTAAATCCTGATCCTGATCTATAATGTTAAATTTGATCTATGCGCAGGAAGAACTTAGAATAAGTCTAAAGCTGTTATTTATTGCCCCTTTTACTGACAGGTCAGACTGCTATATAAATCATCTAAAACTTTTGAACAAATACATTAAAAAATGCAGGAGGCAGGAAATGGAAATGAGTTAGTCAATCTAATTTGCTGAACTGTTTTTATTACACTGACTCCTAATCCTAAATCCTTTAGGCAACGTTATTAAATTGAATTATGCTTTGACGTTTATTTTGCTTGAATAACTTTGTGTCTGCACAATGTTCTGGAACCTTTGCTCGCATTAAAGAGAGCAAGTATCTATGTGGAGGAGTTAACCCAAGATTAAAGGAAAAGAGCGGGCAGCTAAAGTCGAAGAGTTATTGTGTAAATAAACCTGGGGGTGTGGCTTAATGTGTTAGGCTTTTCATCTAATGAGAAGAGAGAAAGAGATTTAGAGAGATCACTTCCTGCTATTTATTAGGGGGTTTTCACACTGCACTCAACAGTGGGTTAAGCACTGCTTTTAACCCTGGGAACATGAAGCCAGATGCTAACCCTAAAATATGTGGTGCCAAACATATACAGTGTGAAACAATGTGGTGCTGCAAAGTATGTTTGTACTAGCCCGATACCAAGATTAATTTCTAAAGAAGGATAAAATAGGAACAGTGTGAAACGTGGAATGAAATAACCCAGGAATTTGTTAAACCAGGATTAAAACATAACTTTTGTGTATGAAAAGGCCAAGAGACTGAGTGCATTAGTCTGCAACTGATACTGTAGGTGTGACACAGATCCATTAAGGAGTTTGCTCTATTGTTGCCTGACCTCCTCACAGCATTCTCATCCCAGAGTCTCTTACACAGGTAAAGATAAATCTTATATTTCTGAGGGATCGATAACTGGTCTCCCCTAAGCTCTCGTTTTTCCCTTTTAGCTTTCACACTAAAATTTTGATAATGTTACCAAAGTCTGCAGCCAATGCCTGGTAAGCACTTTCACCATTCTTTAATAAAAAACCTGTCTTGTTCTGCTTTCTTTATTCCCGAGACACTACTAAACCAGAAGCAGAGACTGATTTATTTGTTTAATGTGCAACTAGAAACACACAGAATATTTTAAGAGTTGACGCAACTATTTGCAAGCATGCCTTGTGGTTTATTTTGAGCAATGCAGACTTGTCTCTCCTGGCACATGGACAGAAGTGTGTCCTCACCTGCTGTCACATTTGATCAAATGTCTGTCATATTTGGCAACATCTGATCCCGTCCTGTACTGAAGCACTGAAACAGTCAGAGGATTATGATGCATTATGCTAAATTTGACAGTCTACAAGGTTAAACATGTTTTCTTTCCACAATAACTACATTTGTTATGTGTACCAGACCTGTCTCTGCAGATGTTACTGTTTGCACAACCATCAACATATTGTAGTGATATCATCAAACTGTCAATTTGATAATCCAGTTAATTCAGCTTTATTTGTGTATTACCGGGAACACGTTGGCTAGGGGACGGTATGTTATGCTCACAGGAATCAGTGATGCATTATAAAGTTAGCCTGGAGCTGAAAATGGAAACCAGATATACTGGTCGTCTTATCCTGTCGTCCTTCACTCCACATTCACACTGATTCAATATTAAACTGATTTAGTGCTGAACTAAGAAAGTGTACGAGCCTGAGTGACTTAAAATAAACCTCAACAAGCACTTTAATATACAGGCTTTCCCGTAAACATAATGCCATTGTTCCTTTTAAATGCCATTGATTAATAAAAAAAGATTTATGCTTATTTCCCCTTTCAGAAACTTTGAGTATTTGTGTATAATGATATATATATATATATCATCTACTTGCTCCTACAAAGTATTCCTTTCAGCCTGTCGCAGAATGTCACAGTGGATTCATCTCAAACAAAGACAATGTTCCTGTGATGTTGATCTGTCAGGTGAAAATTGCCAAGTATATGATGGTGTAAAATTAAAGGTGTTGTTATCTTGCTCCAGGGCACATTATATAAAAATAAATCTACCTTGTAACAACATAAATTCAACTATTTTGCATATTGTTTTTAAAGAACAATTTCATAAATGTATTCAGGATAAGAAGGAAGTTTAAAGCTATGAAACTTTCATAATGTATTAATAATACTAATACTTCTTATTTGCCAAAAGATCAAAGGAAATTTGATTCCTCATCCCATGATCCCTTTAAAGTTTGCTGTCAAAGTATACGTCAATTATAAAGTTCTCAAAAAGTTGATATAAGTACTCTGTTGTTAATTAGCAGACATGAATGGTGTATAGTTCTGAACTAAACGCAGACCATTGATTGAGACAATGTTGCGCTAGTTCAGATTTTTAAGCTACTGTGATCACAACCATCAGCTGTCTCTGCATATGACATTGGGATAAGAGCTTTATATAGCTATTTTAACATTGAATAAACTACACATCATGCTAAATATGTCACTTTTCCAACAGTTAAACAGATTTGATGTGTGAAAACTGCTGTGTGTTTGCTTAGAGTGTTGCATTTTACAAAATATAAAACAACATACCTCAATTTCAAAATGTCTATTTTTTTTAAAGTTACATTACCTGTTCCACTATTGCGGTTGTTCTCCATCTCATCCATTCTCAGCTCCATCACTGACTCCATTTCTTCCACTTTGCAACTTGTAGTTGGTTCCTCTTTTGCTGTAGCGTGGAGCAGCAGCCCCGCTTTAGGTACAGGTTCTGGCTTAGATGTGGTGTAGGTAACTGTCACCTGAGCATGATGTGATCTGGGTTCCTCAGCTAGACTGCTGCTGCTGCAGATGGACCTGCCCAGTTCTGAGTCCTCAATGCTGTGGCTCAAATTGGATGCAGAATCCTCAGGTGGGGGTTTGATGCTGGTGGAAACAGTTGTCAGGGTCCTTGCTGCTGGTACTGGGATCCTGGGGGCCTGCACAAGTACAGCAGGCAAAAGGGTTGGGCTGACTGTACTGGGGTTTGTAGTGGCCGGAGGTACTGGAGCCCTGCGTTTCTTTAGCTGTTTCTGTGAGGATGGAGATCCAGAGTTGATCTAGAAAGAGAGAAAAAGAAAATGCTGAGGTCCACAGTTTACTTTGTTAAACTTGTATTGCAAAATCTTTGACTAAATTCAGTTTTTGTTTTGTCTGAACAAAGTGATTTATTAGGTCATGTTTAGAGAATCCAGAGTGTTTATTCAAATTAATAAACATCTGCAGCATTTTTTCCAGTCTAAAACATTTAAAAATGATCAACTCTGGGTAAAGCTGTCAGACACGTGCACATACATAAACTGCCAGAATGCTGCTAAATCAGGGTAACAGTGCCAATTGGATTGTTTGTAAGACATTAATGATGTTTCACTGAGAAAAGAAATTGGTGTAACATGTTTACATGACTGTACACGTTATCTGCAATTAAGCATAATCAGAGTAAGACTGTGCTTGTATACAAGTCAATGTCTCAATGTCTCACTCTCAATGTCATTTGTTACCCAGCCATCCAATCACAGTGCAGGACAAATACCACACTGACCAATCGTCATATTCTACTTGTAGAACAACTAAACAACAATGCAGAAGTTAATATTACTGGGCCAGATGACAGCACCACAATACTATTATTAATATTAATATTTTTTAAAAACTGTCAAATCAGACACTTTTATTACTTCTGCAGATATTCTGTATCACAGCAATTAAATACAAAGCAGACGCAGCTGCTCATAGTGAAGCATAAGCATTTATAATAAGAGCCAATATCATTTAATGAACTGCACATAAGTAAACCAAACACTAACTTATATGACAGCACAGAGATGGGTGAGATTACAGGAGATTTTCCAGCAGCCTTCAGTTCATTTTCTGTAGGTGTTCAGTATAAGACAGGCAATATTACATCAGAGAAGACTGAACAGAAAAGTAGAGTAAAGGTTGAACAGAGTGATATCTCCACTACATCTCACCAGCACATCAGTATATTGATGTAAATCTCCATGGTGACGAGTGAATCACAGGCTTGCAGCGCTCACATGCAATCAAGTTTCCATCAAATTTCCACAGTTGCCAGAAGGGACAGATGCTCCTGTGCTGTAGATTCCAGCGGTCTGACAAGATTCAAAATGTCTAAGATGACAGACTTGCATTACCAGAGGCAGTGGAGTATATTATAAATTTAAAGGCAGGTAGAACTTCATGTGCTGTTGGAACATCAGCCTTCATTTTACTAACTGTAAAATCAATGCACTCTGTACAGCTCAGCAAGTTAGTCAGGACATTTAAAGGCAAACAAAGGCAGCCTTTCTAAAAATCTGTAGTACGTTTTATCAGTTAGAAAAAGCACTGCCAGAAAAAGCACTGCCAGAAAATCTTCTGCGCTGTACATGAACCGACAAGTTTTGGCACGTTAAGATATGAGCAGCGAGCCTGAGACCCGGCCGTGGAGTTGCTGTCGCCCACATTTCCACTGACCTGATATCACCCTGCGTAGCCCATTACTTAATATAGAATCATCAAGGTGACAGAAAATCACAACTGCTCAGGCTTGCTTGACTGAAGCACTGTGGAGTGAGCTGGAGGATCTTAATGTTTCCGTGATGGCTATGGTTTGTAGGTTTTTCCTGTAAGTAAAATTAACAAACTTTTTGCTTCTGGCATAGTATGAGATTGCAGAACTGAACCTACATTTTAAATGCTACAACACAATCGTTGCACCTTGTAAGTTAACATATAATGTGTTTACAAATGTTAATGAATCAAACTGTATTGTTTAAAGTCTTAAAGGCTATTTAAAATAATAATCTGCAGGAGTGATAATGTATCTTGCATGTGTGAAGCACTCTTGAGTCCATTACAAATTTCCCTTTAAGGCCAATGTTGTAAATTTCCATCCATTACCAGTACAGAAAATTCGGCATAAAGGGCCATACCATTTTTAATACCTTATATATTGCATGACGTATGGACAGCAAACATAGATTTTAATGATATGATGCAACTGGAATCCATCTTTCCTGGTTACAAGTAGAATAGCTTTTACTAGGCTAAAGTTCAAAATGTGTTTTTCCTACACATTAAGTCTTAAAATACATTTAATGTACACTTCCATGTAATGTGCTCTTCATCCACACACTTAACCTCTGACCTCTACAGCGTTACAGGGCAGACAAATGTATGATTTCACTCCTCTGGCATGTTTACTGCAGAACAACAGCGCTCCTAATGACAGGCTATGTGGGTCAGAGTCACACAGGGCCGCAGGGTTACATTTCAGTGCAGGCTCACTGGTCACTCCTAGCTAACACTGAGCAACACTGAACTTTCCTCTGTAGACTCCAGAGAAGAGAATATTTTGCTGTGGTCTATGTTGTAGCACATGTACAGTACAAGAAGGCTCTGAGACCTATTGCACATTGTATTCTTACCACTACAGTATAATCTCATTGTTATTTACATTGAAACAAAAAAACAGCAGTGAGTGTAAACTATATGTAACATTATGCACAGTTAATCTGCATTTAAGTAATTCTAATCTAATAATTAAAGCTGCAAGCAGCGATAAGCGGGACCTCGCACCGGTGCCACCGCCACCCAGCACCACCGCCACCCAGCACCACCACCACCCAGGACTGCTAGTACCACCCAGTGCCACAGCCACATGTTGGTTTTAATAACAGTGATTTGTGGGCAAAAGCATACGTTAATCGTAGTGTAAAATATGCCACTTCCTGTGTAAAACACACCACTTCCTGTTGACTACAGGTGGCGCTATAACCGTAACTGAATATTACACTGTAGATGTGTTTAGGCCATGATTTTTATCAAATGTGTGAAATATGGGGCCAATCAGTCACTTTAGGCCTGAGAAAAAACACCTTTTTGTTCATGGCGAAACGCAAAACTTTGGCAGCCCGCCACAGTCATGTTCTTGCACGAAAACTCAAACGCTTTGCAATTTAACATTGCAAAGGCCTTAAGATGAGAATGACACCACCACAAAGTTGATCAGATAAAAACTCTAGGAGGAGTTCGTTAAAGTACGACGTGAGGAATTTGTCAAAAATAATAAAAATCCAGATTTGCCTACAAAATTTGGTACATGTACGTTAACCGTAGTGCCCTGGACAGGTTTAGGTGGCGCTATCGAGCCATTTTGCCCCACCTAATTTTAATTCCTCTGATAGACTTGAATTTTTGCTGGGGTTGGTGCGTGTGCAAAATCTGGTGAGTTTTCGAGCATGTTAAAGCCCTCAAAAGTGCGACGATTGGCAGAGAAGAAGAAGAAGAATAATTAAAGCTGCAAGCAGCGATAAGTAGGACACGTGGAATTTGTCAAAAATAATAAAAATTCAAGATTTAATTAAAAATAAATAATCGCCTGTTGGGATTAGAGGTTCGCTCCAAGAGACTTTTTGTAATGAATTAAAGTTTTCTATAGACCTACCAGAAGTGGTACATGTACGTTAACCGTAGTGCCCTGGGCAAGTTTAGGTGGCGCTATGGAGCTATTTTGCCCCGCCTAATTTCAAAACCTCTAATAGACGCTGAGTTCCGATGGGGCTGGTGCGTGTGCAAAATCTGGTGAGTTTTCGTGGGATGTTAATACCCTCAAAAGTGCGATCAAAGCCGGAGAATAATAATAATAATAATAATAATAATAATAATTAAAGCTGCAAGCAGCGATAAGTGGGACCTCGCACTGGTGCCACCGCTACCCAGCGTCACCACCACCCAGGACTGCTAGCACCACCCAGTGCAACAGCCACGTGTTGGCTTTAATAACAGTGATTTGTGGGCAAAAGCATAAGTTAATCGTAGTGTAAAATATGCCACTTCCTGTGTAAAACACACCACTTCCTGTTAACTGAAGGTGGCGCTATAACCGAAACTGAATATTACACTGTAGATGTGTTCAGGCCATGATTTTTATCAAATGTGTGAAGGATGGGGCCGATCAGAGCATTATAGGCCTGAAAAACAACACCTTTTTCTTCATGGCGAAACGCAAAAGTTTGGCAGCCCGCCACAGTCATGTTCTTGCACGAAAACTCAAACGCTTTGCAACTTAACATTGCAAAGGCCTTAAGATGAGAATGACACCAACACAAAGTTGATCAGATAAAATCTCTAGGAGGAGTTCGTTAAAGTACGACACATGGAATTTGTCAAAAATAATAAAAATCCAATTAAATTAAAATTTAATTAAATTTAAATAATTAATTTGATTTAATTAAAAATAAATAATCGCCTGTTGGGATTAGAGGTTCGCTTCAAGAGACTTTTTTTAATGAATTAAAGTGTTCTATGAGCCTACCAAATTTGGTACATGTACGTTAACCGTAGTGCCCTGGGCAGGTTTAGGTGGTGCTATCGAGCCATTTTCCCCCGCCTAGTTTTAATTCCTCTAATAGACTCGGGTTTTTGTTGGGGCTGGTGCGTGTGCAAAATCTGGTGAGTTTTCGAGCATGTTAAGGCCCTTTAAAAGTGCGATGAATGCCGGAGAATATTAATATAATAATAATAAACAACACAGAAACAATAGGGACTTCGCACACTTAGTGCTCGGTCCCTAATAATAATAAACAACACAGAAACAATAGGGACTTCGCACGCTTAGTGCTCGGTCCCTAATGAATTTAAAACTTATATTCTAAAATAACAACAATAAAAATAATATATGACTATATGAATATAAGTTCTGTTTGGTCCCTAAACCAAACTTATTATATGGCTTCATAGGTTTAAACATTAACATGGTGAAGCTGGTCAACATTTTTTGAAAGTTTGACAACAAAAAATAACCAATCTGGCCTGGGCTCACTGGTCAAAGCGAGTCTTTCCATGATTTGGCTTGATTCCCCTTTCATTACAACCAAAATAGGGGTGATGTTCCATACAGTCAAATTGTGACACCTCTCACCCCTGGCATCTTTACATTTTTCATGCTTCCTCATAGAGAGCACACTGTCATGCCACCATGCTTTAATTATTGAGATATATATGGAGTTACATCACATCTGGGTCTGTGCACTCCAGTCTTAATCCCGAGGAATGCTGGCCTATGATAAATTGTAAGGGGTCCCCCAAAAGGCTGGAACTTCAATATTATTTTTTCCTGTCCACTGTTTATGAGCCGAGACATTGAATGTAGCCTTATCTTTACAGTCGGACCACACACAGTTTAGCTCTGATACACACCACAAACAACTTCTCACATAAATATTCTTTCACCTGCACACACATACAACCATCCACATACAACATTCCATCGTATTTAGGACATAAGACTAGACAACAAGCTTTCACAAATTTACAGGAACAAATAAATATATAGCTGCAAGAAGGGTTCAGGCCTTTCGGTCCCACACGGGTCCCATCTTGGAACCTTAAAATGCTTATCAGGGGCCCATATGAGCCCCTAGAGTCATCTATAGATAATCTATTAGAATCTATAGATCTCTATTATTGGCATTGACAAGAGGATCTTTCCATACATCCTGCTGATTCAGATTTTGCCCCCGGATTTGTTAAAGCCATTTTGCACCCTAGACTAGACTTTATTCTCAAGGTGCCATACACAGTAGGATATATGTCTACGGATTATGCAAGTGGCATAAGACTTTTCAGCTCTTCATCTGTTTTGGTCCTTGCATAATAAGGTAGCATTCAAGGTGCACCTCTAAGTGGTGTTTGTGCTGCAGCAGGCAGGTCCTCTCCACACACATTCATTAGATTTTACAACTTAGACTTGAATTCAGCCCCAGACATGACAGTCGTTTTTCTGTTCCTGATGTTCTCTGTGCCAATGTTCCACAGCATTTGGGGCAGGGCTTCCCCTTAGTGTGGTGAAGTGATTAAGTTCCTCACAGCACCATGATTCAGAGCTGAGTTCCATCAGAAGAAAATGTGTACATATTCAACCCAGTTCCTTGAGACAGGAAACAAGACACTATGTTGTGTTGCCACACTTCAGTCATGCCTTCAATCAGACTTAGAATCTGATGACGTATTAAAGCCTATGTGGCGTGTAACACTACAGCACATGACCTGGCCCTGCCTATAAATAGGCGTGATTTCACACGTTTAGACTCGGGCGTGTCTGCAGTGCATTCCCTATAGCGTCAATGCAGTGTTTCAATGCAGTTCCCTTGACAGGGAATGTCTCAGGTTACGTATGTAACCCATTTTCCTGATACAGGGAACAAGAAGTTGTGACGCAGTGTCTCATTTCCTGTCTCAGGGAACTGGGTTACATGCGTAACCTGAGATTTTATGTATTAGTTAGTACTTTATGCTTAAAACCCTGAATAAAGTG
Source organism: Yasuhikotakia modesta (assembly GCA_036877545.1). NCBI lineage: Eukaryota > Metazoa > Chordata > Actinopteri > Cypriniformes > Botiidae > Yasuhikotakia > Yasuhikotakia modesta. Next base: position 14,363 of record JBAJNP010009357.1, read on the forward strand.
TATCTGGATCAAAAGAGTTGTTTTGTTGCAAGAGAAGATGTCAATAAAATGTTTTGAAACATTGATCATGTAGTATATATGATTTAATTTATATTTGATGTATATCGTTTAAGTTCTGAAATTAATAAGTCCAAAGACTCTCAAAAAATTGTTTTTGCTATTTCTTTTGTCCCCCTTAAAATTTTTGTACTACAAATGTATCTTCTAAGTGCAATGTTCATGTAAGCTGGAATGAAATAACTTACTTATGATACCTATTATCAAACTACCGAAATGTTTCATAGTCTCAGAAATATATACTGTTTTACTAGGCATTATCATGTTGGATACATATGGTCAACGTATGCAACACAGTTTAATATTTTTTTCATTATATGTAAAACTGCTTTGAAGCAATGCAACACTGTAAGAAGCGCTACACCAAGAAAAAAATGATTCATGTATTTAGATCAAAGACGTGGTGATCTAAAATAAATCCATAATATTATAATCAATAATATTTCATAATAATAAAACCCTTTTCAGTGGTTTACAAAACACTCATGGCCTAATATATCACTTTTTCTGCAAACACAACTTTTTTGCAACACTTTTTATATTTAATAATATACACGTTGTTTAATTTACAGATGGGGAGTATGCAAATAATAAAGTGGTTGCAGTGTAAACACAATAAAGCAAACATAAACACACATCCATAGGAAGGTTTGTTTTGGCAGACACAAAACACAATGTTTCTCTCCAAATGAATGAGTAAAAGACAGACGTGCAGTAAACAGTCTGGTCTTGCGTCAGTTCCCTGCTTCCTTGTTTGCCCATTTTATTTTTATCACACCATTTCAGGTCACATTAGACCTCCACAGGGTTGCCTAATCAGTCATAAAACCAGCCACGGCTGAGAGAAGCCCACAAACAAACATGTGTGAAGAGGCCACCATGTCAGACACCATTAGAGCGCACCTGATTCACCTTTTTTGTGCCTTGTGGCCTTTCTAGATTTTTCTAGAAAAGGGTGAAGGAGCAAAAGTGGTGACAATATCCAGAGAAGTTAAATTTTATTATTGACTGTTATTTTATTGACTGCAATAATATTAGTCATTATTTCATCATTTAAAATAATCATTTATATCATTGCATTTATAACACCTCGCGAGAGAAACTTTAATTACATACCTAGCTGCATTAGGGGTTGTACCTCAGCAGACATCTGCTGGCAGTCTAGGATCTTGTGAGGCGAGTTGTTTAAGGTCTCTGTGTCATGTGCAGAGTATTTTAATGAGCTGAGCTCACAGTGGGCTCTGATGATGTCAAGAGAGGATCAGATGAGGTCAGTCAATAACCTTTTCTAGCCTCTTAAAGGAGACCATTTCATAATCCTCATCTCAGGCATACAGAGGTGCACATAAGGTGAACAAACTTCCTTCAGGTTCCAACTGGCCAGTAATGGGGTATAGCAATAGATCCTTCAGGCTCTCAGACGCTGTACAAAACATTTGTTGTTTTATAGGTTTCGTATTCACACGATTTAAATGAAAACGTGTGTCATTTCTTGGCAACACACATTGCTTGAACATTCTTGTAGTTTCTTAAAAAACAAACGAACTAATTATAAGTCACTGATATGTGATAGTCACTGATGCTTAGTACGATGGGATATGTACTTGTGTGTTTGTCATGTTCAAACCTGTGATGTCATTGTCTGTGTGGGTGATGAGGGGGGAGCTGGAGCCCTGCGTTTCTTTGGTTCCACTTTTGGGGACATCTTGGAGATGTTCATCACAGATTGAGACTGACCCAAAGTGCTGGGACGGGCCTCTACACACGGGCCACTTGACATCACTGTCACACCCTGAGAATAAACACAAGGGAGGGGTTATAGAAAGAGAAACACATACATATAATGGAACAGGCTGCAGGCATACATGCATACATCAGTCTGTCTAAACACACACACATATATTTACATACACAGACAACATACAGCAGTTTAATCATAGGCAATATATATACAATTGTCCATGCTTTGAATAGACTACAATTTAATAGACTAGAAAAGAACTGCTGAAGCTGTAATAAAGAGTATGAATGCATACAAATTTAATGCATTACTTTTCAGTTTATAAAAGAAGAATATGAAGAACTGTTGTCATTACTAGACTACTGAATGGCAATTTATAGTTGTAACTATATTTAATGCTTTAAATTATTAAAGAATATTTTATTTATAATATTTATATTACTAATCTATTAATTATCTTGAAAGATTTGCCTTTGTCCCAAAAAATTTTTATAAGACCCACCTGTAAAAAATGGTGACATTCAACCCCAAATAAAAAAAACAAGTTTAGTTCAATGCAGTGCAAAATTGTCTAGTCAAATCCAAGCCTGGAAAGAGTAATTTACTATGTTATTGATCAATAAAAGGAAAACAAACATGTATTGTTGTTGACCCATATGTACTGTTATTAGTGCAACACTATATATTTTGCCATGATATCTTGTGTGCATGTGTAACAAAAGTCCTGCAGTGTATTCAGAGCTGACATCCTCAGAGGGAGGCAGGTAAGGTAGAAGGTCACTGTTAGTTCAGACCCGCGGAGCTCCAAGACGCTGAATGCCACTTAAAGGGCAGCAGTTTAACAGAGGACAGCAAATCAATAACATTTGGGCTGGAAATGTCACAAACTGCTCCCAGAGAGAGGCTAAGTTCTAAGGGCATTACCCTGGTCATGACCCCACGGTTACGCACCGCAACACCACAAAGATGGGTAGAACAGAGAGGGACTTGAGACATACAGTACGTCACAACTGTGTGTGGAAAATACAGCTGTGATTAACGTGAGAATCTTTAAAAACATTCTATCTATGTGTTCCCATAAAGCAGTTTATGTGAAATAAAAAGACAGCATTGTCTTTTGTGAGTTTTAAGACTTTAAGAGACCTGCAGACACAAGGGAAAATAAGGGGGATGTTTCTTTAAGAGATAGCAGAGAGATCAGACAAACACTGCCAGAAACGACACAGGATCTTCTCATAGTTCAGCTGTCAGTTGGAAGGAGACAGCATGAGAAGAAAGAGAGAGAGAGAGAGAGAGAGAGAGAGAGAGAGAGAGAGAGAAATATGCAGTCTTACAGCTTGACTGGTGAAGAAAGTGTGACAAACACAGACATATGTTTCAAACCAGACACCATGAAACTTCTACACACAAATCTACACAAACAAACACTCTGACACCTGGAAAGAGCAGCAAGACAAAATAATCACAGCTCTCTATCACAGTCGCTTTTATTAGACTACACAAGCTCTCTGCTAAAAGTTCAGCATATCTTTTTATTTCTTCTCATCACTAAGAACGGAATGTTCAAAGTAGGAATGACTATTAGTGGGTTATATAATGAGAAATCGGTTACTGCGACGTGTTGAAAATGGCTCTTGGCACTGACAGTGATGATGTTGTAAATAGCGTGCACATGAACTTGTGTAATTACAGACAGAGAGCACTCAGATCAGGGAAGAGCCCTTTAAAAATAAGGCACTGGGAAGTTTGGCAGAGTGACTCCGAGACTGAGAAAATAACTGCCACATTAAAGACGAATAATGGCCGTTCATTCTGTTGAGCACACGTGTTTGAGTCTGTACAGGAACAAAATGTGTTTCTTGGAGAGGAGAAGAAAGATGGTCGGAGCGATCTGGGTGTGGAGATAAGATCTGTTGCAGGTGGAGTATGTGCGCTTGCAGTGGTGTGGGAATTCATGTCATACGAGGACATATGAGGAGCAGGTAAATAAACAGCTACAGAGAACTTGTATGATACACACTTAGCAAGACAAAGTCTCACTTCCTTGAGACAAACGATACAAAGCTAAACTATTTAATTATCTAAATTGTTCAGATATCTGAGAAAAATGTGGGTGTTGCATTAGTGTTAGTGTCATAGTGGCAAAGAAAGTT
>JBAJNP010009358.1:0-18310 GCA_036877545.1 Yasuhikotakia modesta
TAAAAAAGGCCAGTGTTAACTACATAGAGCCTCCTATACTCTCTAGGTGGAGAGGTTAATTTTTTCAGTCTTTCATGTTTTCTCATAGCTGTTTTAACTAAACCTTAAAAGCAAAGACTCCGGTGAACCCAGATGTTTAAAACCTGACTGTCTGGAACAAACCTACACAATCAATGCGATTTTTGTGGGTGACACTGTGATCCCAATAATATATTTAAGACTTTTATTGAGAGAATGCACAGAAGGTTGATACACTGTGAAACCTAAAAGATTCTCAAGGCATTATTTGTGTCTTGATAATACACTAGCATAAACTTTTAAAACCTCTAGGCATTCTTGAAAGAAGTCTCAAATATCCTATTATGTAGCAAAGAAACTGAAAAATAAATTTTCTTGGAAATGTCTCTTATAAAAAGACTACTAAAGAAACTGTTTGAGAACTTAAGAGAAAATATCTCAAAGAATTTACTTTCCAGAGGGTTCCACCAGTGTAGCATCTCAGAAACCAACAACAGTACCTTAAAAATCTTTTGATTTGTACAGCGATGGGTCAAAGAAGCTTTAGTTTTTAAGTGCGAGCCTTACGTATTCTTCAGACCATCCAATCCAGATCAGCGAGATCCAATCCAAAGCAATCCAAAGATCCAGATCCAATCCAAAGCAGCGACTGAGGTACTAAGAGTCTAGACTATAGCAGCCCGTCTTATTACCTCATTATCTTTTTTTGTCACGGCTAAATGTGGCCATAGAGTACAGTGGTATCAATCATTTTACACCACTTGATGGTCTTCCTGGCACACAGAAAACCTTTTATTATATCTCCCTGGTCCACGGTTCCCATCTTTATATTATATTCGAGGACACGGTCTGGCTTCACCTTCTTCTCCCCGGTGACGTGATCAGCCCTCTCTGAGGCTGACATTGTTGATCTGTGGACAGCAGTAAGGACATGGGCATCCCTCTTGTCAGGCTGTTCCACCACCAACTGTTTTCTGTTTACTTTCAATTCTACTTGCCCTTCGGTAAATGCTGGTGCACCCCCTGCAGTCTGACTGCAATTTCCCACAAGCCCTTGTGCCAACAATGGAGTGGTGTTGGAACAGTGTGGTTACTACTGTACCAACTGTCCACATTGAGAACACAGCCATTTTTTAACAGTAAAATGGCTCACTTTGGTTTTGGCATTCTTAGAACAGCCGTTTTGGGGTTTAGGGTATTTATTATTAATAATTTTATTATTGTTATAATTACCACAACTACAATCATCCAATGGCTCATTTCATTAATGTTTGCATCATGCCCACAGTGGAAAACTGTTGTCTACACAACAGACTTTTCTTATTGCCAATGCATTCTTTCTTTACAAAAAAGTTTCTTTGAGGTAAGTCACTTAGGGGCCATCTTGGTAACACCCCAGGCAGCAATTTTCAATGCGTGCAACAGGCAGACAACATAGCCGCTATGTACTAAAATGGGGAATGACTTGAAGCCGTCAACATTACTTTTCAATATCATTCCAAATGAGCAATAAAATCTGCCAACAACAGTATCATAAATGTTGCTAATTAAACTCACACTGTGAAAGAGAGGCTGGTGCAGTCTGTCGCTCTCATATTTTTTTCTGACAAACACATACCGCAAATGCCCTGGAAAACTGTCACAGTGTACAGAAAATCTCCTTTCTAGAATTACTCTGAAGACTAACAGGTTTGTGGAACAGAAGGGAACAGAAAGCGGCAAAAGCTATTGCTGTCAGAGGTCAGAAAAGAGCACTTGTAATTAGCAATGAAAACAGGCTGCTAATCAAGCGGCTAATATAATGCCTGCAAGGATAATTAGTCATGGTGCATAACATGTCAAAATGTGGCAGCTCACACCACTGTCAAAAACAGAACCAATTTTATCAGAGCGCATGCCCCGCCCCCCAGCACTGTGTCCGTCCCCCAAAACACACTGAAGAACTTCTGTAATGAGGGCAACCAGGACACCAATGCAAGTGTAAGCCTTTATATTTCTTCTTATTCCATTTCCACTCTCTCACTCTCTTTCGTTCTTTTCTTTGTCTCACCCCCACCAAAGGAAATGTGTCTTTCTAATGTGTCCCTAATAATTGCTTAATTAATGGGTGAGAAGACCCCCCCCATGTGTCCATCTAAAGGACCCATCATGCGCTGCCCTCATATATCTCCATTGTACTCATGGACAACTATGTGTTTAAATAAATTGACATCACAGGCCGATGACTAAAGTTAGCAAAGAATGATTACAACATTGACAACACTATGAAAGAACATGCCGAGAGCTGTATGCTGAAAAGCCACAGGGGAACTTTGCTAATAAATAGCTATTTTCTTCTCTAATGAACGATTCCAAAGACTGAATGCCTGCCTCACAACTATACATAGTCAAATTATCTGTTCCTATATCCTGTGTGCATATACGTTTTATATGTTCAGGCTATTATGTTAATTAATGTTAATTAACAAAAAAGTACCTCAAAATGCGAATCAACTCTACATTATGTTGAAGTTGCAATATAAATTCGGCCTTTTTATTTTGGTTTCAATCAGCATGAGATTAATAGTGTAAAGACATTATATGTACATATTTCCTTTCCTCAGGAAAAGGGAAAAAGTAAATGGTTCAGAATCATTAAAGGCTTATATCACACGTTTTTAATGATTAATTTTTTACCCCCTGAGGTCTACTTAAAAGGCTAGTAAAGTTTCTTGTGCCAAAAACGGCCATAATTTTGTTTTATATGACCAATTTTCCACCCTCTCTCTGACCCACTGAATTAAATGGGCCATTTTTCTGCTATGCCTGTAAGACTTTTAGGTTTAAAAACCTTATTTGCTTACTGTATGAAATGAACAACAGGCTGGGAACAAGGGGTCAAGGTTTTGCTCATTAGCATGTCCCTGCCGCTGCTCTTGGTAAGTACACCAGATCTTTAAACATGTTTTACTAACTGTGACCCAGATAGACATATGATTAGTGGTTATATGCTATCCATTATGTTTTTTACTCAGAGCAATTTTTAACATACTAACTGTACAACAAAAAAATTAATACAGTAGGGCATATATGATGAATTCAATGGCCAAAGAATTCAGTGAACTCAAAAAGTTGAGTTGACATTGGAAATCTGACAGAGATTTAACTCTACAACATAGACAAAATAAAACAACACAAAGGAAACTCTTTGACAAGTGTCATTCAAAAACAAAAGACACCAACACCATTTATGTTCACACATGGTCTACATACCTTTGGTGGTCAGTGTATTTAACTCTATGAATTAATTCTAAAACACATGGGCTGTCCTTTTCTGATTTCAGTCTATATGAAACATTACAGACTCAACTAAACAAACAAACAAAAAAACAATGTTTGCTAACACGTGCTAATGAGCCATTATGCCAGCATAGGGCCAGGAACAGTCCAGACTGCATCAGCATGAGGTGCCGGGTCAATTCAACATGAACACCAACCGTTAAACAACGTCTTTCATCCATCTCTCCATCAAATGCAGCCTTTATACAAACAGTAAGAGTAATCAAAACACTGGGGCACTGCTTTCCCCCGGTGGCCATTCAGTGGGCATTGTGCCCGTCTAATTAAGGCTTTAATGGATTGGGCAACATGCCTGCTGTTAACTATAGACCTCTGGGGCCCCTCGGGACTGGCTTAGCACTGTCCTTTTATTGAAGTGAGGACGGTCCCTTACCCTCATCCTCAACATGAGCCCCTGCACTTAGCCACACTGAGCAGCTTTCTAACAAGTCTGGATGTCAGCTATTTATAGATACAATGACACAAAATGACCAACAGATGGGCGCATATATACTTATAGTAATCACTGCAGTGCAATTGACCCTTAATGGTTTTGTGTCAAAGATTACTTTAGCTGGTTAACTGTTTAGGCTAGACTTAGCATTGTTTTAGCTAATGAAGCATGGAGGAAGTCAACTGCAAAAAGTGACCTTGAATAAAAACAATTTATTTGTACTTGTATCTTTAGTTCTCTCAGTACAAAGTGATGGTGACCGCATCAGTAACACCCAAAAAACACCTAAGAATAGCTGCTGTTTTGTCACCCTGTTGTTCCAAAACTGTATGCTGCCATATTTTTCAATGGATCACAAAAGCATAATGTTAACTAAAAGCTCCAGCCACACAACAACAGTTCACAGTGACCTGCAGTTCTTGTCTCTCTTATGAAAAGAAAACACAAAAAATAAATACAAAGTAGTTCATACAAAAGCCAATTCTTCTATAAACATACTAAAGTTTTATATAGAAAACACAACCAAGTAAATCATTACTAATAATTGTTTAATTCACCAAACTATAGCCAACATCCAGATTCAATAGTGACTTCACTGACACCAAACTATGCTGTTTTTTTTACAAACTGTGTGTGTAGTAACTTAAAGTAAAGAATAATGTTTTTTTAAACACAGCTTAATGCATAATTCATGACGCAAACTTGAGGGGAGGGCGAGATTGTTGGTGGCGTTATTTTTGTTTGAGCGAACTATTCTTTTATGCTAAATCAGATGCCCCACCTCTTCAGTTTATCATTAGCGCTGAAGCCACAACGTCAGTTCAACTCTTATTTGACTGCTGATGTTAAATGATTAATGTGACTCGCCAGAGGCCGAGTGTGACATAGTGAGATGCATCCTCAAAAATCAATGTTTTTCTGTTGACTGGGCACAGTTGACTGAAACCTTGTGAATTACTTCACCTTTGAATCAATTCGCCGGCATATCTCAAATCTAACGTGTCAATAGATTTTGGGCCATGTCTGACCTCCAGTCTGAACGGAGTACAAACTTTAGATCTTACAAGACTGGCAAATTATTCAGTGTAATCCACAGAGTATAATATCATGACATTGCCAGCTTCTAAGGACTCTTACGATTAAGACTATTTCATAGTTGAACTGATGTCTTGCACTTGGTGTGAGGGTTTCTCAAACGTTCTGACCCGAGTCTTTGAATCCAGGAGATCAGAACATCTCACAAAGTTTGGTTGCACTAAGAAGACAGTGACTTAGAATTCACTTTGATAAACATACATCTTCAGGCGAGATTAAACCAGAACTCAGCAACTCCAGCATCCCTCTCAGCACACAAGCTTTTGAACATCCTCGCCAACGAGAAAAAATTTGCCTCCTGCTGCAAATATTATTTAATCTTTTGAATCTTTTGAATCCTCGAAATATTGACACAGAAGGATGATGGATATGGAGAAAGACTGAGCGTTCAGAAAACGTTGAGTCATCAATGGAAGTCGAAATAATACTGGCTGTTGAAGGATGGAAACATCTGATCTGGCTTTCAAAAAATGTATAAATATTTATACACTCATCAAGAAGAATAAAGCATTGACTTCATATCTCCCAGAGCTCTTCGGGGGCTGAAATTAGTTCAGAAAATGAGGGAAATTTTCCCTTGGAGGATTTGGACATCAAAAACTCTACAGCATCTTATCTATGGAAGCTACTTCAGTTGAATGTATTTGTATGCAGTGTTTGAAAAACATCAACTACAATAGTGGAGAGGCAGTTTGAAGGCCTTTTTACCACAATATCTAGAACCATAAAGTGATCTAAACACCAACAACCAATCAGAATCTATCTAATTTTCCACCACTGAGGTCCAAAAAACCCACCACACATTAGCAGACCATCTACATCCATTTCCATGACAGAGAACATATAACTGCAGTGTGTACTTTGAATAAACAGAATATTATCTAATAGAGTGGGCACTAATATATTTCGCAGTATTGCTAGTAACAGTCATACAATCTCTTGAAATGAATCTGGAATACTGCCAGGGCCTTTCGTCCACCAACAATGTGTGACCGGTGCTCCTGTGCCCAAATGAAAGCAAATCCCTGCTGCTTTCCTCTAACATCATGTGGAAAATAACAGAAGCCTTTTCCTAAACAGCGGAAGCTGTTTTACCGGCTACATTTAGGAGAAGAATGACTTCGGATTCACTGCACACACGCCTCACAACGGTGATCATTTATATTCTGTAGTTAAGAAAATAGACAGCATTTCACCTAATTGCCTTATGTTTGTTTGTTTGTACATGGCTGAAGTAAATGTGCCATGCATAGCTAAAGGATAAATCTGCTTCTGCAAACCATAAGTCACTGAAAATTACAAACCTTTTTTACAAAAACAATTGTCATGCTACTGTGTGTTTGACAGACATCACAAAACAATAATTATCCTTTGCTTAACTTGGAATTATGAACATTGAGACACCAGATGTTTTTGGGACTCCTTGGACTGTGTCTAGGGAAACAAATCACAATTCAATTACTCTTCCTTCAACTAAAACAACTTTCTTAACTGTGATGTTTGCTTATCAAGGCATGCCTCAAGACACTATTGCTAAACAACACAGCCATCACACCACTAGCAATTTAAAAAAACATCATGTTAGGAGGGATAATTTATCTTATGCACCAAATTATTACAGTAAAGCCACACTTTGTGTATAGTATAGCTGAAAAGTGTTTGGGCTAATAATAAACAAAAGGAGTTACCAAGCATGTACATAACAAATCAATGGTCAAAATGGCAAACCCCAATTCACAATGGTAAACTTATAATAAAGATTCTGGTAAAATTGGGTTAATTTTACCTCAATAAATGTACAGAAAAAAAACAATGTAACCTGCAATTTTAAGTTTCAAACAGAGATGGCGACAGAGAGGCAGGCATTACAGATTGCTGTATTAAATAAGGTTCACAACATGCAACTTATGCATAAAATGTTTACATAATGAAAACTGGTTGGAAGAGGGTAGCAACACTGTACTAGATTTAACCATCCTACAATTATCCCAGTTACACCTTCATAGTTCACACACAGAGGAGAAAGATTTACACACATATTAGTTATTAAACCTTTCATTCATATTGTCTGCATTAAAATGGACCATCTGCTGGTGGCTGTTCCCATTTACATGCACTTAGTCTAAACCTACTTAGATTTTTCAACAGTTTTCATCACAGACCAAAATCACAGTTTTCATCATTTCAACCAAACATCACAGAATGATCCCAGCCAAAAATGAGAAACATTACATACATGTCACAGTGAATTTAGTCTTTACCTTTTGAAAAATGGTAACATTTTAAACTACTAAAGCCATTCAAGACACAAGAAAAGTTTCATCTTTGTGTTCCACTCAGTCCAATTTATTTGCTATGTTATCTTCATTTATTAATGTGTTTCTTTAACAAAAAGTAGTAAAAAAAAACACTTGTGAAACAGTGGTAGTTTACCAAACTTAATCCTAAGATTAGTTAAACACTTAACTATATAGTGAACTATATAACTCGTGCACACAACACAATACATGCGTGAGTAAACGAACGACAACCACCATCTTAGTGGATGAAGGCCCGACACACAGCGAACCAAACGGGAATATATAACCAAGTTTCAAGGGAAACTTGTGGAAACGATCTGGGGCAAGTTCACATTTGTTTGCATTTGCTGGATAGTTTGCTGACAGGGTGGTGAATGTATATAAATCTGAATCTGAAAACAAGGTTATACCGCTTTGATATAAGATCTGTAATATTGCCTTACCTGCGTTTACATATAACTAGTCCAAGGCCAAACAAACAAACGTCCGATTCGTCCTGTTGTTACGATGTTTAGTCCAAATGTACATTTGTTAAAGAAAACTGGACGTTTATATATGTATATATTTATATTTTACCCATGAAACTATCCGATATTCGTGACACAGTCCGCAGATTATTAGCGTCCCAGTCCTGCCATGTGCCGGTATATGTGTTGCACGCCAAGCGGCGACAGGTGGCTGTTTTTAGGCTGTCAGTAAACATTTATATGAATTTGCAAAAAGTGGTTAATAATCTAAAAACATCACAGATTAAAGTAAAAGCTGTTACTAATGTAAGAGGAAGTTATGTAGAGACACAGCAGCCTGCTTATATCTCATGCTTGCTTGTATCTCATGCTTTCTTATATCTCATGCTTTCTTATATCTCATGCTTTCTTATATCTCATGCTTGCTTGTATCTCAGGCATGTTATTGTATCTGTCAGTATGTTTATATGAGCTGTAGGGTCATTAAACATATATATATTTATATAAATACATATATATATATCAGAAAAAAATGGATTTTGCATTGAAAGGGTGCGAGGAGCACATTGAAGTTCTGCATTCAATTGTACTGCAAGCAAATTTTTGTAACTGACCCTTGTATACATTCATTAGATTATTTTTGATATATGATGATGTATATGAAACTATGTATATGTATAGGTCATATACAATGCACTTTAAGATGCTTAATTGTTCACCAATAATAAGAAATGTAGTTTATAGAAAACCACTTTCACAGTTCAGATGTTGCCTATGCCCCACCTGTAAACAGATGCCCACGGTGCCCAACTGTCCTCGATATATCAGACTCTGAATTGCACTTAACCCGACTGATCCACTCGCAGGTTGTTTTCACTTCTATTTCAGCATAACAATATGGATGTGCGTCTCCTGGGACTCAGAGCCTTGACAACTGCCAAGGCATCACCTCTCCTTTGCTCTCTCTTTCTGTCACATTTCTCCTGACTGCATAGAGCGAGACTTGTGTAAATAGCAGAGGAGACGGCTTAAAAGCCTTATGGTCCTTGAATAAATTTACACACACTTTGCTGTTCTTGTGAAGTTGATTCAGTCTGCTTTTCCTTAGATATTTCAGCCCCGTGCCTGATTGAGTCAGAGGCTGATGTTACAGGGCGACATAATTATGCAAGGGTGGTAGTCCTTAGCATCTGCGTGGGAGATCTTACAGGGTGCAAGACTGCTGAGGTAAACGTGTAACCGAAGATCAGCTTTCTCTTTATTGTCAAAGACTCCTACTGAGTTTCTCAGATCATTGCAATTAAGCATTTAGCCAGTCTCGGATGTATACAAGCCTTTCTCAAGATGTTGGTGTGGTGTAGGGTCTCATATACGCAGAAGAAAGTAGATATATTAGGTTTACATCTTGACATATTTCAAAGTAGTTGTGAGTAGCGCTTGGCTGTGCAAGAGTCTGTACAACCATGCTAAGGTGTTTGTGGGTGGTTGCCAAGGTGTTGCTATGTTTTGTTTCTGCACTGCTGTGATTGGAGTGTTTCTTAGCATGTTAGGTGGTTGCCTGGCTGTTCTGAGTGATTGCTAATAAGGGTACTTTGGATCTCTACCATTCTTATTATGAGTTGTGAGTCATGTTCTCAATTTAGATACCTTTGCATACAAGTTTATTCCATTATCTATTCAGGTACACAATTTCACATTTATTCACACAGATCAGACCTTTTCAGTATTTGTCAGTGGCATTGACATTCTAAAGGTCACTGTTAACACAATGGAAGACATTCTTGTATTGATATGTGTGAACAAATAGCTCATTGACCAATTTAAAAGCGCCCGATTTAGTGCCTCGACCCTCCAGTTCCTCTAAATATCACCAGCAGTGTGGAACTGGTACAGCGTCTAGTTTTGTTCAGTGTTTTTTTCTCAAGCACAGGATGAGATGATTGACTTAAAGGGCTGAGGAACTTCATCACGGTGGTGTACCCAGTTTACAGCACCTCTGGTCTGGCTATGACATTTTGGACTGATGCTCCAGTAACAGTTTGTTCCATCTGAGAGCACATGGTTTATTGATCATGTGCCCAGACTGTCCCTTGAACTAGAAATTCAGACATGAATACTTAACAGTATGTTACAGGGTTGAAGGGTGACTGTTTCTTAAGATGCCTGTTGAGTTGTGGTCTTTTGTCATGCCAAGTAGACTTGTTTTGATGAACATTGAACTTAAAGTTTTTTCAGTCCGCTTTTAACCGTTTAGTTAAAACATGCTTAAATAGATTAATTTGGGACAGACTTGTTATCAGATAATTGTATCTGGCTATATATGTTTTTGTTCTTGTTAAAAGCATTAACATAACTAATTTACAGTATTTAAATAATAATATTTGCAAAATGGGTAAGAAAAGCTAAAATTCTCTCAATAATACGTATTAATATTAATATGCATTGCATAAGATATTATGTCCTGACTCTGTCAATTTATCATTTCTTCATGAGGAGGAAAATGATGACAAAATTGATGTAGAAGCTTTAAACTGACAGGCACAGCAGAGGACATCAGCAATGACTGTGTGTTCTCACCTAATTGTCTTGATGGCAGTTTGCTAAAATTACTCTAAATCTCTCGCTCTTTCTCAATAAAAACTTGGAACAGCTATTCAAAGTACCCTTGCAGTGAAATGGAGAGGGCCTGCATTGTCTCTTTGATCAGACGATCTCGCAGAAGCTGTTGCCCTGAGGATTACAGCCTTTTTTATGCTTTTGTACTTTATTTGATCCATTAGCGCTTGTGTACTCTAATCACAACTGCTGTAGGGTTTCTCTGTCTCAACCTGCTTTACTCTGATCGTGTCTGTGGATATATACATTCCAAAGCATTTCCTGACAAGACAGTTATTGATGGCCACGGAGCAAAGTTGTATGGCTGTAGGCAGCAACTAACACAGCAAGCCGTGTTAAACAAAGTTAGTCAGTCACTTTAAAATGCCTCCAGAGTGTTTTTAAAGTATTCCCAACACTCTGTGATGGTTAAAGCTGTTACGTGCAGAGTTCAATCGCAAAGTGTGGAAATGTCTCACTGTAACAATACATACTGAAATCCCAGTTCAATAAGACATTTGTTGTTTCCAAAGTGTTTTTTGTTTTGTGGTTCGTAATGTCTGTTAGCTTTAAGGCTTTGTATATGATGTTGTACTCCTAAACATTGACAAAAGTAACGTTAAGCAGTTATATATATACAATTTGCAGCCTGTCCCTTTTGAGAATATATACTAAGGACTTCTTTAATCCTATGAAATGCTAGAATAAGAATGACCCTTCATTTAAGCTTCTTTAGTAATAGCATGTCACAAATAATGTTCACTGTAAACTAAAAGACATTGCTTATATACAATTTCAGCTTGGTTTCAATTAGTCAACACAGGAAGAAAACAGCCAGTCTGTGAAGCTGTGAAGGTTATTTTGCCAGTTATTCATCTTGTATTGGATACTGTGTTGGACATGTCCTCAGTTGCCCGTAAACACCCAATAACCTCAGGCAATGTTTATAACTCTGGCCTTCTTTCAAATGTAAGTATTCATAGCAAGGCAACTCATTTTTCCTCAGTTGTGCAATCCGGTTTATCTCATGATTTGGGTCATTGCTTGTGCCAAAAATATTTTATTCAAAATAAAAATATAATTTTGGTCAAAAAGAACAAAAGTGTGACGTTTTTGCAAACAATGTACTCTGTAGTTTATGTATATTGGTGTCTTAATTTGCTTATTTGGAAGTGTTCTAATCATGACTATAGTTTTAGCTCTGTCTGTTTAGCATCTTTGTTTTAATACTTTATAATACCCACATGAGATGAATAAGGTCATAACAGATTTTGTTCTGCTTTACAGCAATGAGTTCTCAAACCTGATTGGTTCTCAGAAGTGCTGATGTAAGAAAAGAACAGCAGTGGGTTGGTTTACTGTTTGTATCACAGTAGACCAGATCCTAAAACTTTGGCCTAAGATAGTAGCTTGACACCTGAGGCCTCGTACCTTAGGCCAAATCACAGCTATGCTGTTCTACAGCCACAACACCTTTTTGCTTGCCTGATATTGTCTTAATATGTTCTGGTTAAGATATCACACCATATGTTATGAAATACCATGTTTCCCTGTAGAAACCAATTCTGTTCACCCAACATTTAAAACAGAATCAGAAAATGTTTAATGCAAGCGATCACGTCGCTTTTTCTTTGACTTGATTTTTAGGAGACCAGTTTCCTGAGTACATCAATAGCCTCTAATAGCTGCTGAGTAACCTAACAATTTTACAGGAATTATTCCTGGACCGTTCTTGACTCAAGCTTCGATATTTCTTGCTGTTATAGTCTGAGACTGGTGGAACGCAATGTTATTATTGAATTAAAGGCTTGTGCTGTCACGCAGCCTAAGTGCTGTGATCACACTTAGCACATTTTTAGCATTTACTTAAAGGCTGGTTTTACAAAACCGCACATCGATCCCTTAGAAGTGATTGTATGTGTTTATTGGTTGCCTCCATCTCAAGCGTTGCACAATAAGAGTGAATTTATCAGTATGCATTGAAATAATAGAACATAATGTGGTTTCAGTTTTAATGTGACACATATAGCATCAAAATAAAACAAGTTTTGCATGAAATTTTGTCAGTATGTTGTTTTGGTCAAGGACATAGCACAGACTTGTGTTCAATACCATTACTAAAACTGTTTGTTTTGGAAATTATCCGAGTTATTGTTATTTGATAGTCTCTCCATGAAATATATGTCACTTTAGCTTCTTTATAGTTCCTAAGGGAAGATTGTATTGTTTCCTGTGTAACACTTTTGAAAGACACAGAAGTACATGCAGCGGTAAGAGTGCTGTGTGCATTAGCACTTCATTTTGGTCGCTGTGATAACAGCTTTATTTTTAATTTGTTCTTGGATGCGCTTGTTGTCAAAAGTGTGTGGATAACCAAACATCATACCTGCAGTATGCTAAAGCAATAGCCAAAGTAGAGAACTGGGGTATCACTTATTGTTCCAGTAACCCTCAAAGTGTTTTGTGGGGTCCAGGTGTGAGCTAAGCGCAGGCTAGTCAAGTGCTTCCACAACAAATCAGTGAAGCACTGCGTAATGGGCTTTGCTTTGTGTATAGGGGCTTTGTCATGCTGAAACAGAAAAAGTTCACCCTGTTCTGCTGCAAATGTTTGCCTAAGGATTTAGGTTTGCTGTCTGCGTGATTTTTATGCATCTATTGGTAATTGGCGTAGCTGAAATAGTCAAACCTGTTAATTAGAAATGGGAATTCCACATGAACTAAAGTGCAGTGTATGAGAGAGAGAGAGAGAAAGAGAGAGAGAAAATAAAAACATAGACAAGTAAGGAGTTTGAAGACAGGCTTTAATATTCCCGCATGAAGACAATACTGCAGAGGTGCTGCAAGGTTGATGTCATTTTAAATATCTTGGCTTAAGTATTCAACATGTCAGTATTCAATAGTGCTCTGAATATTTTTAGCCTGGTGAGATCTTACTCTGTGGGTTGCTCTGAGAATGTTGCATTTTTTGGACATTAATGATTCAGTGTCATACAATTAAACAAAACATGGAGTTTAATGCAAAATGATCAAATTAGATCCATCATATCAGAAGCTGGTTTAAATGTTGATGTAAAATGTTGGCAGTTTCTGTTCAATTGAATTCTACTGGTTGAGGAAATCAACCAATCACAGACACCTTTAGCAGGTCAATTCACTGGTATGTCAATATACCTTCTGGTGTGATCAATCTGCATTAAACTGCAGTAATCTGTAACTTTCTTATTTAAAAAGTTTTAATCGTGAAACTCTGTGAATCAATAACAGGAAAGTGGCTAATGTGATGGATTTCATGTTTTGTTTAATTGTACATCATTGATTTCCACAAACCACAGAATTCCCGCAGGAATAAACCTCAATACGCTGAAAATATTCAGGGCTCACAAGCTCTGTGGAATGTTGAGGAAAAAATGTGATAAAAGGACTTGCAAGGTAAAGATGTTGGATAATTTTGTAAAAGATAAGCTTGTTAATGAATTCAAATATGAGAGTAAGAGTTTTTTTTTCTTCAAATTAAGGTAAATAATTGTCCCAGAATTGTTAACAAATATAAAATTCTGGAATTATTCATCTTTTGCTTGTATAGTCATTTTACAGTGATATAATAAGATGTGGCAGAATGCAGTGCCATTAATTATGCTTTTAAGATTTCATTTTATTACTTTTAAATTTATTACTTCCTACAGGATGTTTTACACGAATGGACAAAGTATCTAATTGAATTAGTTCTGCTGTAGAAACACAGAATCACTAGGGAGACCTACATGATATACAACATGAAGACTAAAGGACTGCCTCAGTTCAAGTACTACAAAAATCTGTGAATTAATTTAATTTGATGTTTTAATATAACTTGGGAAAAATAAATTCTCAGAAGCAGCAATTGAGTTCACTGCCAAAATATGTGAGAGAAAACTCATTCTTATATGTCAAAATTCATGTCTCAGCACCTACTGTACATACATACAGTTAAACACAGACTTAAGGTGGTCTTAAGATGAATTATGGAGTTTCTGGCCCATTGGGTTTACAAGACTAGTGGCATTCATAGATGTTTAAATCTACAGTATTGTTAAGGTGGTTGTGTAAAAGTTTCAGTGAGCTCTGAGGTGAGGAATATTCTAGAAGATATAGCTCAGCAGACCCTCGTTTCAGTGACATGACAGTGAAAGAGTTTGCGCTGCTTCCGGAAGCATCTGAAGAGAAGGAAGTCCCAAAACACAGTTCTGTTAAAACATTCTTTGACTGCTGACAAGACTGTGAGGAAAAAAAGTGTTTGACAACTGTCTTCATGTGGGACTAGGGAAGATTTAAGCTCTGTCATCCCATCGCCTCTCCAAAGCATTTTTCAAACATCTGTGCCATTCCAAAGAAATTTTTCTCAATACTTTGGAGGATATGACAACAGGAGAACACTGTGTTGTCTCATAATGGAAAATGTTAAAGAATAAACCCTTAGCTAGTAGATTTGCTGACTGCGCTGCGCTAAGCATCAAAGGGTAAAGACGTTTGAGGTAGTTTTGCAGGCAGAGAGTTTTTTTGCTTTAAGAGAGGGAATGCTATTAATGTTGGAAACAATATTAGCGTTATTGTCATGTTGGCCTCGTTTCATTTACATTTAGGCATTTGGCAGGTGCTTTTATCCAAAGCAAATTGTGGTGCATTCAGTGAATATATTCCGTTTTCCCCAGGAATTAAAAAAGGAATAAAGATTATATAAAGGGTTAAGGATATAAAGAATAAAGGGTTGGGATGATCCATTTGTAAAGCTAGAATTAGATTTTCTGTCTTTAATTTGGCTATTTTTAAAATGTGTAGTGGTGAAACTTTAATTAGCATGCATTCCAAGTATAGCAAAGATTGCAGTTGCTTAGAATCAGTTGGCATGAATCTCAAATCTTCCACAGTCAGTTCGCCAAAAATACCCAGCACATCTCAAGCTGATCTGATTAGCTTTATACAACTACTTTTAAGCTTGTTGCATGTTGTCTGCAACTTGCTAGCAATATTCATGACTGCTAAAGGTCAGTCTATGATGTTTTTTGTATGTTAAATAACTGCAGATTAAGGTGCCTATATCATGCCTGAAGGAAAAAAGGAAGGAAAAATGTCTGATAGTTTGACATTTGTCAGAACCACACAACCCTATTCCTGTAGCAGAGATGTCTCATACCACGACCGTTTCAGTCTCATTAAGTCCCTGTGATGAGAAATGACTTTCTCTGGGTGTGTAAATGACTCCAGTCATAACATTATGAGTAAGATTAAGAACTTCTGAGGGAACATCAAACAGTAATGGAAATCAAGGGAAAATCACTTGAAACAAATCGGGCCAATACATCATGCGGGCCTGTTAATTAGATGCTATTACGTAAACTAGCCATGTGCAAAATAAATCATTATACATCGGTCAAACGGCCCCCTTTATCTAAATTTTGCGGCCACTGTTCTTACTTTAAGGTGTCAGGAGATCCATTAGTAATGTCTGATGAAAGTTTCCTTCAGGGCTCACAAAAGTTGTGATGAAGAAAGTAAAGCCACAAAGTATGTTTGGGTTCGGTACTGTGACAAAGAAACTTGTTTGATTCAGTTCCGGAACGTTCCGCTGGGTTCCACAGGCCCATTCTGCTTCGCTTGTCCTTGATTGAACCAGAACTTTGAACAAAGACATTAAACTCTTAATGCAGCACTGAAACAGATTGCGTTCCTCCCTCAGACAACAAACAACTGTTCTATTATGTATGTATATTATAGTCTAGTAGCGCTATTGGCTTGCCGAAGGTCTTCTAACTGGGGTAATGATTCTACATTTATAATCCAAAGGGTGAAAAAGCATCTTTAACACATGCTTTAACACATTGCTTATGGGGTTAGAAACCCCATAAGCAATATCTAGACAAACTATAAAACTATCAGAAATGGTAAATATTCATTATTTTTCGAACTCACAATGAATCATAATTTTACTGCTATTACAGGCTGCCTAACCAAACAATGCGTGACCCGGGAATAAGAAAATACTGCTACAGGACATACAGTGACTCACAGCATCTGGAGTCTTCCGTCTCTCAGCACTTGTGGATGACATAATATATACGTAAAGTTAATGCTTTAGCACTTAACAGAATCCTTTTAGACTAAATCCTTGAGTGACCTTGGCCACATCCAATTTAATTTTGGACAGTTAATTTTCTTTGTGCTTGTGTTCTTCATTATGTTTTTTCCTTATTATTTACACCCAATTATGTCAAATCCATGTTATCACTAGTTCCTTGTTTTTACCATTTTACATTTGCGTAAGTCAGAGAGGAAGGACTTGTTCATAAATACGTTTGTGCTTCATTCTGTGAGGAAAATAACTCAATTACATAAAGAATGTTGATAGTTTATGAAAAATATTCTGCATTTCCTGAAAGTTTCAACTGTTGAATAACTGTCTCTCTCCTTTTAGGTAGAGCAGAAGTGTACTCTATGACTTACTATTCAGGTTTGGATGATAACTTGTTACTGAGACAGTAGGCGGTTATTTCTCAGTGTAAACTTGCTACTGAGGTAGAATCGGAAGGGTTCAGAACCTCTGACTGACTCTGAGACCGACCTTCAGAACATGGTTATGTCAAGCAGAACCTCTCGATCCGTGATGTCTTACATATGCCTCATTTGTGAGGTTGAAAGTCCAAGGCAAAGCTTCTACATTACTCTTCACGTAGATTGAAAGCTTGTGATGAACTGATCTTCGCTTGTGAAGGTTGGTCCTAGAATATTTCATTGTCATAATATTGTAAATGACAAGCGGATGTGAAAAAAGGTGGATGGGGTTTTCAAGTGATTTTTTTCTGCTTGTATTTATTGTACTCCACCTGAGATATTAGGAACTGTCATTGTTCAGTACTATTCAGACACGTTGTATTTAACCGCCCATTTAACCACCATAATCATAAGTTTCAACAGAACACAACAGTTGGGATCTGAAGTTACAAATCTTATTTCTATAAATCTTCAAAAACAAACCATTGGTGAACTCATGGGTGGTATTAAATTCTTCATTTTATGCTCAACTTAGTTAAAAAAGCCTTAAAAAGTGGATAGGCCATAATAATGGCTCATGCTAGCTTTCACATCTGCTGTTTTTATACAGTTGCTGTAATTTTTGTTTTCTTGTAATGCACACACTGGTTAAATGAACAGAGAGTGAACTGAACTCATAATTTCTGTGCAGCAAGCTGAGAGGAAATGAGTTCAAATTATTTCATATTGTCAGCTGCAATTTCATGAATTATTTCTGAATGACCTGGAAATTTCTACAGGCTCAAACGTTTATGTGTGGTCACCTCACACTAAGACTGAAACTGGAAGAATCGTGGTACCGCACCCTACAAACTGAATCTCAGCTACACGTTCTCCTGAATCGATTGGTTTCAGTGAGCAGAGCTGAGGAACCCTGAGGTTCTCATCCACTTTATGGCCTCAGGTGGCAGAAAGGTGCCTGTTTTTCTTCTTGAATGTCAGATGTTATTCTTCATATCATCTGATCGTGTAGCACAGGTGGTAGGTGGATGGCTATGAATGGGTCTGCGACAGCTTTTTGCTGGAGCACCACACATGATAAAAAGCAATACCTTCTGAAAAAAAACTGATTATAAACATCTGCTAAAGTTTTGCTTCAGGGACCATTGAATTTTATGTCCACTGACTTGTCATCTCTTTTGTCATGTTGAAAAGTGTGAGAGAGGAAGGAATGGGTATTGTGAGCACTGCTTTCCATTTCCTGCTGATTGGATGAATTGAATACAGTTCTTACCTCATTTTTTTATCACAAATCTGAGGCCACTAAAATTTTTTTATCAGTGCTGAGTGTTTTCCCTCCTGTGTCTGTACACTTGTTCTTTCTTTGTGTCCTTTCTTTATCTCTTTCTCTCCCTCCCTCCTTTCTTTCTTTTCTTTCTTTCTTTCTTTCTTTCTTTCTTTCTTTCTTTCTTTCTTTCTTTCTTTTTTCTTTCTTTCATTTTTTATTTCTTTCATTATTTTTTTCTTTCTCTCTCTCTCTCTCCCTCTCTCTCCCTCCT
>JBAJNP010009359.1:0-18310 GCA_036877545.1 Yasuhikotakia modesta
GCTTCATTACAGAAATTTTATAATAGTTCGCAATCATTAACAATTTATCTTTTCTGCATTTGTTAAATTGTTTAAACGATGGATTGTCAATATTATCCTTTAAATCAAATGAAGCCATAATTATTAAGTGACCCAAAAGTACAGACAGCGCAATATACACCATATAAATTGTTATCCAGAAGGAAAACCTTATACACCACAGCCTAACTCACAACACTACTGGGCCTACTCAGCAACGTCTGTCACCAACAAAAACTGATTCCTGATTAATATTAAATTGTTAAACGAGCCTGTATGGACAAAAGACACAGGCACGTAACAGCTAGATCTTAGTAGAGCTGACCGATATATATTATTTTGCAGATGTAATCGGCTGATATGAGCCTGTCGCAGATATATCAGTATCGGCGAATTTGCCGCCGATATAAACATTTTTTTTACAAAACGTATAATGCAGATATAATGCTTGAAATGGGGTTATTACTTAGTTTGGCCAGCAGAGCGTGCTCCATTGGTTGCTACTGGCAACCAGCCAAGCTTTTAACGCAGTAAAGAAGAGTCGTCTCATTCAGGCAACGGCATTCAGCTTTAGTGTTTTGCCAGTACTGTACCACAGGCTCGAGGTCCGACTTTCCCGCAACAGCGCCGCCTCTCTCTGCGTCTATTCTGTGCAGGGAGCGGGAGAGAAGCAGCGCATTTATTTGTCAATAAATGAATATACAACAGTGTTTCCAAGCACTCGTCGCTTACTGAGACTGAACTGACGCAGGCAGTTCGATGTATGAGGCAAAAAAGTAAAAAAGCCTATATATTTATATATAAATACAATATATTTTTATATATTTATATATTTATTTTACAGATGGCTGAGGGTGGAAGAAGAAGTAAGGTGTGGGACTCACTGTTTAGTGCAATTTTGTAAAACAAATTTTAAATAATAAAGTTTATTAAATTGTTAAATACCCTGTCTCTATTACATATCTTTGATACAACATTATAAGTGTACATAATTATAAAACACAATTGAGTGATCATTGCAAAAATTGTTTACATATCCATTATGTTCAGTATGTATTCTATATACAGTACTAGTTATGCTTGGACGCACAAATGGGAAAGTTTCCTTTTAACTGGTACTGTACTACAATGTGCACAAAGAAAATCGGCCGACATATCAATATCGGCATTTTTACTCTCTGATACCGATATCGGCATCGACCCCAAAAAACCTCATATCGATCGGGCTCTAGATCTTAGTGCAGCTTTCGATGTAGATGCTGTCTTGCTGTTGGATCGATTTCAGAATCATGTACAGGTGCCCTGTAACAAATCATTTAAGGGCAGGCCTTGCAGTGGTTCCGCTCCTACCTGTCTGACCGCTATCAGTTTGTACATATAAAACGGGAATCGTCTGAACAAATGCCAGTACAGTATGGTCTGCCTCAAGGTTCTATGTTGGGCCCTCTGCTGTTTATAATCTATATGCTTCCTTAGAAGTCATGGGATAAATTTCCATTGTAATGCAGACAACACCCAGTTATATGTAAGTTCTAGACCTGACAGTATTACTAATCTTGCACAACTTTCGGCTTGTTTTAGTGACATGAAACGCTGACACGTAATTTTCTTCTGTTAAATTCAAATAAAAGGGAGATATTTTATCATGTCCTGATAAAAATATGTGTACCTTGAATTCATTGTAAGTCGCTTTGGATAAAAGCGTCTGCCAAATGAATAAATGTAACAAACCAATACGGGCTCTACGCTCTCAAAATGCTGGTCTGCTGGACCAACTCTGGAATGACCTCCTGGATACTGTTTGGGGCTCAGACACACTCTTGCAGTTCAAATCTAGACTAGACTAATCTAGACTAAAAACACACCTCTTTAGCTATGCATTTTATTAATTTAAGTGATCAATCTATTATCTCGTAACACGTTGAGGTATGCTTACAATGTCAGGAACAGCAGTTATGCTAATTATTCTCTGTTTATTCTCTGTTTTGGGGCTTCCCTCAGGGGGAGCGTTAGATCAACCTGCGCCACAATGGATACAGTCCTCGGCAGGCCTTTTCTGGTCTCCAACTCCTCCTGGATATGGTTCCTGGCACCAGGCATTTCCGGAAGATCCACAATCTGGCCTACCTCCAGTGCTGGTCCTACATTTTTACATTACACTGTTTCTGTTATTTTTATTGGTATTCATATGATTTTATTCAAACCACTAGTCAGCATAGCATTAGTTCATAGCCAGTCATGTAACAGCAGATTGTTGTTAGAGCTGCTATCAGTAACCTATGTTATTTAACGCCTTTCATGTCATCTCATATTTACAACTATAAACATCATGGCTTCACCCATTTTGACAGTACTTTCATTTAACCACTCAGCTTGGGTTGTTTGGGTTCCTTGCCACTGTCGCCCTGTTGGCTTGCTTAAAGAGAGTTTGCTGACACTAGATTAGACACCCCACTAAGGAAACACTGTAACAGTGCAACATAGTTTTTCTATACATCTGCAACTATATCCCATATAACTTTCTGTATATATGTATATGTGTGTATGTATTATGACTGTTTTGTGTGTTCTTTTTTCTAGATCTGTTTTATTTGCAAGTCTCAAATCACACCATAAATATTATGAAAATATCACACTGAGATATTTTCTTTTTCATTTGTACAGTTGCTTTGTAACAATCTACCATTATGAAAAGTGCTTTATAAATGAACTTGAACTTAAAACCTGTCAGCTCACTGTAGTTTTAACTCCTGATTCAAATCAAAACAACTACTCATTGTCTCTATGTACTATGAGTTATGACAACTCTAACACCCATTTCAGAATGTGCATACTATGGATTCTTAGACTGCCTATGGTACGCTTAGGTTATCCCTTCCCCATCATACCTGGAAGATTATTCTCTGCAGCCCAAATGCTTTGAGGTTTTTTACATTCTTCAAAACAGCAAGAAAAAAGTGAAGTGGGGAAGGCCAGGAATTGCCTCCGAATTTTTAGGGTTCAGCCAAGGTTCATTGTGTTTGTTTGGAGATGTGTATATATGTAAATTGTAGAGGCTTATTTAAATCAGGTTGGAATGTAAGAATAAGCCAGATTCTTATCCATCAAGTGCATTAATTGCCTCTGAAGTAGAAGTCCAACAATCTTAAATATGGCTGGCCAATATGCCTCTGTAATTTCAGTCAATTTATTTGGCATATCACAGTTAAAGAGTGGGATTCCATTCAGTGCAGTCCAGGTGAATGTTTTTATTTAACAGCTGACCAGATGACATCATATAAAATAATGTGTTCAATTTCATGCTAGTTATAAAGGCTTATTTGTGCTGGTTTTGATACTTGTCTATAGAGTAACTAGTAAAGCTGCTGAATGCTCTTCTTCAGCAAAACTGTAGTTTATCAGCATGAACTTTTTGTTAAAGTGAGTGATTTAGAAAGGCTAATTGATTAAAGGAGTGGTTCAATCAAAAATGTTAATGTTATTTATGTGTGCAATCTCATGTCTATTGTGTTCTTTTAGTGGGACACAAAAGGAGAAATTTGGAAAAGCCTTTTACTCAAAATGTGTGTATATATATATATATAGTTCGATGAATAATTGCAGATGGCCGCCACCTGTGGTGGGCATGGCCCAGGTACGGGGTTATGGGAAATGTAGTTCATAAGATAGTCAATATTCTCCCACTGGGGCAGGTTACTGAGGGCTCCCACTGGTGGCAATTAGGGAGAGCCACAGAGACCGGGATCGTGAATATGAGATTTACAAAGATATAATTTTAGGATACACACTGGTTATGACAATGTACTTGTTCACCTTTCTCAGATAAAACAGTGGTCTCAAAATCAAGACTAATAAAGTTTTTTAGGATATCACAAACAATTGATTCCTGTAAGCTTTTTTCTGTAGTATGGTACATTTTCTACTGGTATGCTTCAAAGTATCACTTTGTAAACAAATGACTAAAGGTAGAAACAACAATTTAACTATTTACAGGGGAGATTAGGTCAAATACTTCCTAAGTTCAAATGACCTAATAAACATACAAAAATGTTTTATTAAAAAAATGTAAAAAATCAAAAAAGCTTTTATGATTTCATTCTAATTTTGTGTGTTTAATCTAGTTTGTCTTGTTCTGTGCTGTTTACTGTAGCACCTTGGTCCTGGGAAAACATTGTTTTGTTTAACTATGTGCTTGTATATGGCTGAAATGACAATAAACTCTACTTTCTACTTGACTTTGATGATAATATTGTAATGAAAGTAATTGTAAACCAAATAAACTATACAAGATTATGGCTATGAGAAACCCCTGTTCCCATGTCACTCTGACTTAGACTGACTTAGAGGAAAATAGTAGGAAAAATTTAGACCTTCACACTGTAAGGAAACATTGTCTGCAACTTGTTGACAGCAGACATACACCAGCGACCCAGTTAAAAACACACACACACACACCTACTTATGAGCCATCACACACTGTGTCTGTCTGTTCTGTCTCTCTCCCACACATGGTCTTTCTATAAAACTGGCTGCAGACCTATAGAAATGCACAGAGAACAGAGCCTAAAGTGTTTGGATAAGATATGAAGAAGAGGGGTTTTCCCTACTAAAGTGAAGAACACCAGAGAGCTCTTTGATTCCAACTAAAAAGACAAATGACCAATGAGATCTCTTTAATATCTCAAAAAAGAAATAGATTTCTCATCTCTGTATGAGTTTCAGAAATAGAAATCCCAAACAAGAGTGGATTTAGTGGATGAATCAAAAAATGTTGTTAGTCTAAATGTTTTAATGGAGGAGCAACTTTTAATATGTCATCAAGGTTCTAAACCATTGCCCATGTTACTCTTTCTTATGTTCCTCCCATTAAAGTATTTTCATTGCCTTTTTACTTACTCCTGCCAGCATACTGTTCAATCCACTGTCATAACTCATACCTTTGCCCAGGAGGCATTCTTACCTGTCAGTTACAGCAGTCTGGGAGGGGAGTTCAGGAGTTTACAATCTTTAACCACCCAGTGAGAGATACAAGTACTATACATCATTATGAAGAAAGATAGTGTCATCTTTAGCGGTAAAGGAAAGGCTGCCAGCAGGTACTACACCCTGAGCAAACCACCCAGGATGCACTGCTAATGTTTGCCAGAGCTGGACTGAATTAAATTCAGTAGCAAATAGTATACCCAAGATGTATATTAAAAAAATGAATAATTAATACTAGGTTTATAGTAAGTTTAAGAATAAAGAGTGGAATGAACTGATGGAAACTGAAACACATTTGCTAAGTTACCTTTTAACAATCTCCCAGTAAGCAAGCCAACAGAGTGACAGTGGCAAGGAACCAAAATTCCAGTGTTGTATAGATAAAGAATAAAACCACATTAAACCTGCAATTTGTAACATTGCAACACTGCATATAAACAAGAGCTGATATTAATGATTTATAATTACATCAATTTAAAACGGCTGTGGGCCTATTTTGTGACACTATGTTAAGCATTGGGCACTGAGTTATACAAACAAAAATGGTGGCAGAAGCTTAATCTTACTAATTTCAGCTATATTTGCACTGCTGTAGCAAGACAGGTAAGAAAATATTGAGCTTAACATAGAATTTAAATAGAAGTGAGTGTGTTAATAGTGTGAGTGTGTTTAAGTCCATCATATGATCAGTTTCTGATCAGTTTCAGGGTCGTCCCATCCTGTCTCTCCACCATCTGGTCCCGACAAAGTCTGTATTCAACAGGACCTTGGGAAAATAAAAGACTTAGTTAGTGAAGGCCAGTAAATCTGTTTTTATGGAAAGTGTCCTAAGTTCCAGTTTACCAATTAATACAGCTTAACAATCATTTAAGAGATTTAAATGATAAATCCATAGAACCATGTGTAAAATATATAAAAGAGGTGACCCTTCAAACCGAGAAAACAGCGCGGTAAGAGGGCGGGGGTAAAAACAAACCCTAGCCGACCGGCACTCCCGTCCGTCCTACTCTCCAATGTTTGCTCCCTGAACAATAAAATGGATTACATCCGACTACTACAAACTAAACGGCGTGAGTTTAGAGACTGCTGCATCTTTGTTTTCATGGAGACATGGCTCAGCGAAAGAGTTCCGGACGCCGCCATTCAGCTAGACGGCTAATTACGTTTCGTGCCGACAGAAACACAGCTCTGTGCAGTAAGACTTGTGTGTTTACATCAACACGGAATGGTGCAAGAACTCAGTGCTAGTCTCTTGTTACTGCTCATCGCTTTTGGAGTTTGTGACTGCTAGATGCAGACCTTATTATTTACCACGGGAGTTCACTACCGTGCTCATCATCGGTGTTTACATTCCACCCAGCGCAAATGAAGGTGATGCGCTCTGCGAACCCCAATGTACTGTTTTTTGTTGCTGGAGATTTCAGTCATGCAAATCTCAAGTCAGTGCTCCCTAAATTCCATCAGCATGTGGAATTTGCAACGAGGGGGAAAACACGCTGGATGTCGTGTATACAAACATTACCGGCGCGTATCGGGCGGAGCCCCGCCCCCACATCAGCTACTCAGACCACATCTCTGTTATGCTATTTCCGGCATACAGATCGCTCATTAGATGATCGAAACCAGTTGTGAAGCAGGTGAAAACCTGGCCGAGCACACTAACTTGCATATGTTTAGGGAAGCAGCAACTGACGGCGACTACATTAACTTGAAGGAATATGCGTCATCAGTGACCAGCTATATCAGCATGTGCACTATACGCTCCAACCAGAAGCCGTGGATGACTGCAGAGGTGTGTGCGCTACTGAGAACCAGAGACTCCGCCCTCAGGGCAGGCGATAAAGCAGCCCTAAGAACTGTCCCGGGCCATCAAAGGGGCAAAGCGCACACACACTCAGAAAATCCACAGTCATTTCATGGCCAGCAAAGACATGCGGCGCATGTGGCAGGGCATCCAGACCATTACCAACTACAGGCCAACCCCACCAACCTGTGACAGTGATGCCTCCCTTACTAATGCACTGAACGACTTCTATGCTCGGTTCGAGGCACAAAACGATGTGACAGCGAGGAAGACCACCCCTGCCCCTAACGACTAGGTGCTGTGTCTAACAGTGGCTTGACATGAGGAAGACTTTATGCAGAGTAAACCCGCGGAAGTCTGTTGGACCAGACAACATTCCTGGCAGGGTGCTCTGAGCAGCACCGTAGTTCCAGCGTGCTTCAAAGCCACCACTATTGTGCCCGTGCCAAAGAAGTCTCCAGTATCCTGCCTCAATGACTACTGTCCCGTTACACTTATGCCTGTCATCATAAAGTGCTTCGAGAGGCTTGTCTTGAGGCACATTGAAACCCTACTGCCACCCTCACTGGACCCCAGATGATGCCATACATACAACCCTTCACCTGGCTCTCACCCACCTGGACAATAAAAACATATTTTCGAATGCTGTTCATAGACTTCAGTTCAGCATTCAACACCATCATCCCTGCACCTGACTGAAAAGTTGAACCTGCTGGCCCTGAACACCTCCCTCTGCAACTGGATCCTGGACTTCTTGACAAGGAGACCTCAGTCAGTCCGGATCAGGAGCAACATCTCCACTGAGTATGGGGTCCCCTCAGGGGACCGAAGCATTTGGTCCCTCACTACCAGACTTTGCAACAGCTTTTTCCCACAAGCCTCTTGTGGGACTCTTAAACACATAATAACGGACTACAAACCGCACTGCTTCCAATGGGATGTTTTTATTATTTGTAAGTACATAACTCACTGCATCACTTTTTTGGTCTGCGTTATTGTTATGTACTGTCTGCTGCATTTTGTGTGTATAGTTTTTTGTATTGATTGTACTGTGTACTATATTTTGTCCTGTGCTGCCTGTTTGCACTCTGTGCACTTTATGTATAGATTGTGTTTTTGTATATACAGTACATTGTAGTTTTGTTTAGCCTAGTCTCTGTTTTGCTACTTGCGTTGTATGGTGTACTTTTTTATTTTTTGTACTGTGTTGCATGTTAGCACCTTGGTCCTGGGGAAACATTGTTTTGTTTTACTATGTACTTGTGTATATGGCGAAATGACTACAAAAGTTGTTCTTTGAACTACAAAATGTTGTAAATCCTGGAAATCCCCACCGATTAATTTCGGGGAGTGGACTCTATAAATGTAGTGTAATAGTTTCGCTTTAGCCTTTGTTCTGTCAAACAGGGCATTTGGGTTATGAGCTGTGATCAGATTATTAATGAAAAGCAGTTCAATAAAAAGAGACCCAATATTCAGCAAGCTGTAGAAATGGTCTGAATTATGTAAATTTCTTTATATAACATGGATTAAATTGCCATCATATTGTTTAACATTGATTACATTGCCACTGAATTGTTTACAATTGTTTTGTTTTTGTATTTACCAATCCAGGGGATAGACACCATTGATATATTATGATATTAAGGTAATTCTGTGTAATGTACTGTATATTGTTTTTTGTGACATGAAGACCAGCACATGGTTAAACCAGTCAATCATTGATTTCACTGATTTTAACATTGACTCAAACATTGATTTGTGTTATGTCAGCAACAACAGTTGACAAACAGTTGTAAAATCCCCAACAATTATATTGGCAATTAAGTTACAGTATTTTAAGTCTGAAAGCTTTAAGCAGACTTCTGTTCCTGTAGATGCCTTACAACCTGAATTCCAGAAACTTGTTTTTCACAATTCACTTCCACAACTAAAAGACAATTAAATCACATGAGCCAGTATTTTATTTACAATAGAACATAAGTGTTTAGACTTGTGTTTAAATTTGTACACTTTTATCCACAAAATCAGCTCATTTAAAAGTTGATGCCTGCTATATGTCTCAAAATAGTTGGGATGGGGGCAACAAACGGCTGAAAAAAAGAATTATTTTAAAAGATGCAGCTGGGAGGAACATCTAGCGACATCTAGATTAACAGACGTCAAGTTAATTTACATCATGTAACATGATATAAGCAATAGCTATAGAAGGGATGTCTTAGAGTCTCTCAAAAGTAAAGATGGGCAAATGCTCTCCAATCTGTGATAGAATGTGTGAAAAGGTTGTAGAATACTATAAAAACCTCAACATTATATTGCAAAGGCTTTTTTTAATCACAAAATTGTCAGTGCATAACATTATCAAAGGATTCAAAGAAGGGAAAAAGACGCCTTATGTGAAGATGGTCCAAAAGCACAGTTGTGTCCTGTAGGCTAATGCTCATTTAAAATGGACTGTTTCAAAGTGGAGTCCAAGTCCAAATTTGACATTCTTGTTGAAAAATCACAGACACTGTGTCCTTGAGTAACAAAAGCTCAGGAGCCAAAGGATCCATATGCAGCACTTTATTGTGAACAGAATGAACAAACAGCCAAGGGTCAAAACCAGCAAACAGGGCTAACACAGAGAATCCAGAAACATAAGCAGAGTTCAGGCAAATGGTCAAGGCAGGTGGCAGACAACAAAGTAATCCAAAACATAAAGCAAGGTCAAAAAGCCAGGCAGCAGTAAATCCAAAACGAAGGGCAGTCCAAGGTAATACACAGAAAATCCACAACCAGAAAAATGCTCAAAATTGTTTACACAAAAGGCAAAACAAGACTACAAACATCTAGGTAAACCAAGTGGGTATAAATAGTGATTGTGATTATGAAATTTGTTCGAGAGACACCTGTGGGTCATGGGAATTGTAATCCATTAATGTTCTGGGGAAGGCTCCCACTGGTGGCAGCTAGAGGGAGCCACAGAGGCCGGATTTATGACACCTTGGAGAAAAAGAGAGACCTTCCAGTGTGTTATTAGCATAACTCCTAATAAATCTTCCTATTAGCATAATTTTCAATTTAGCTAGTAAGAAATATAACTAGCTAAATTCTTATCTTTTAGCTCAGCAGACCAGGACGCACGCCAGGGCGGTTTAGCAGACAGGGACTGTGACTTGGCTGGGGAACAGCGGTGGCTGTGATGTGACTTGACTCAGGAGAAGCAGCGGCAGCTGTGACTCGACTTGACTCAGGAGGAACAGCGGTGGCTATAGCTCGGCTTGGCTCTGGAGGAGCAACAGCTGTAGCTCGGCTTGGCTCTGGAGGAGCCACACACAAACAGAGAGAGAGAGCCCTGGGGGAATGTGAGTCAATGGGCCCTACCACTGTGCAGCGAGCAGGAGCAACCAGCAGGCTTGGCTGGGGAACAGCAACGACTGTGACTTGGCTTGGCTGGGGAACAGCGGCGGCTGTGACGTGACTTGATTCAGGAGGAACAGCGGCTGTGACGTGACTTGACTCAGGAGGAACGACAGCTGTAGCTCGGCTTGGCTCTGGAGGGACGACAGCTGTAGCTTGGCTTGGCTCTGGAGGGGCTGCAGCAGCATCTGGCCTTGACTCTGGGGCGGCAGCAGCATCTGGCCTTGACTCTGGGGCGGCAGCAGCATCTGGCCTTGACTCTGGGGCGGCAGCAGCATCTGGCCTTGACTCTGGGGCGGCAGCAGCATATGGCCTTCACTCTGGGGCGGCAGCAGCATATGGCATTGACTCTGGGGCGGCAACAGCATATGGCATTGACTCTGGGGCGGCAACAGCATATGGCATTGACTCTGGGGTGGCAGCAGCATCTAGCATCTGGCCTATACTCGTTGTCATGTGCAGGCTCTGTTGCAGTGGCCATCTTGTCATGTGCAAACTCCATTACATAAGCTAGAGATATCCGTGGGCATTCAAAGCAAATACGAGTCTTTAGTTGCCCAGTAAGTCTCATACAGATCCATTAAAAAC
Source organism: Yasuhikotakia modesta (assembly GCA_036877545.1). Taxonomy (NCBI): domain Eukaryota; kingdom Metazoa; phylum Chordata; class Actinopteri; order Cypriniformes; family Botiidae; genus Yasuhikotakia; species Yasuhikotakia modesta. The sequence continues at coordinate 10,796 of JBAJNP010009359.1, forward strand.
TTTTCATCTTCAAAAGGTAAACAAGAGATTTTAAATGACACAGTTGCAAAAATTGGTCCTCAGAAAACCTGCTGGATCCTGGTTGGGCGATGTATTCTGTCACGTAGGGAGTGTAGATTGAGACGGGAGGTGGACTCAAATGCAGTGTTTTATTTTCATTCTTTCGAGGCATGGTCAGACAGGCAGAGTCGATACACAGGCAATCAGGAACACAATAGGCAAATCCAAAACTCGAAATCCAAAGAACAATAGCAAAGGTCAGGGCAGGCAGCAAAAACCATTAAACAGTCCAGAGTCAACCAAGAAATAACCAAAACACAGAAAACACAGGGAAGGGCAATACAATACATTGCTACTTCCTGTTTGCTGGGCTTCTGTTTTATAGCCAGCAAACAGGAGGTTGCTGCAGAGGGAGCGAGCTCAGTCCCAGGGAGAGGGCTCCCTCTGCTGGCCTGGCATAACACTCTCCCAGTTGAGCCTAGTTTCTCCCCATGTTTTTTAATGCATATATACATCATTGGAGTTTTGGTTTCTTGCCACTGTTGCTGTATTAAATTGCTTACTTGGAGACTGCTGACATTTAGGTTTAGGTTTTGTAAATTATTATTATTATTATTGATCTTAGTAAATATAGGAATATAATTACAGTCCTAAAGCCTCCACTGTTATTTGTCTTCTATTCTCCTCATTATATTTGTATTGTGTATTTATTTTGTGTGTATTTTATGCTGTTATTGCAAATCCCTTATATTCTAGTGCCATAAGATGTTCATGTCAAGAAATGCATTTTTTCAGATCACTGTGAGTAGCAACGTACAAACCTCACACTGCTAATTGTAACTGTGAAAAAAACAATTTTAAGTATCACCTCTATCTGGTCTGCATTTACATATTATCTGTATAAAATATGTCTGGAAAAATGTCTCTAAGTCTGAAACTAGCAGGACAGTGTAGATTGGATTTTTTTCATCCAGAACCTTGTTTTGCTGTGGTTCCAGATTGAGAACTGGCTCCAAGTATGAAGGATTCATACCAACACATACCAGTCTCTTTACTTCGTACTTTAAATACTGTGGCGACCTGGGGCATGACAGGTAATTGGGAGTGTGGTGCAATTAAAGTGTTTATTCGCATTAAAGCACCAGCCGCAAGGATTTCCATCATGGAGCACTTCTTGTTAAATTGCCTTTTGTGTTCGTAATTCTTTTGAATATTCTTTTGTAAATGTTTTAAATGATACAATATGGAGCACATGTGTGAGGGTTACAGGGGTATACAGCTCAATGGAGAGGTGGGTGCAGATGTGTTGTGACTGTTTTTGTCACCAGGCAGACTGGTGCTGAAGAGATTGAATGTCCAGGGCTCCTCGGCTTCTCTTTCTGTCTGCTTCTATCATGACATCTTCAAGACATCTGTCAAACTCAAGGGCTGGGCAGACAAAGAAACACTTTGAACTTTATGCTTGAGTGCCTGCGTGTCCCTTTTCAGTGCTAACACAAAGAGTTACTGATCCACAGCTCAAAATCACAGAACTTTTCTGTGTAATTACAGATGCAATACAAGCCTTGGTCTGCAAGGCAATTACTGTTAACACACACACAAGACAGGCCAATAGCACTAAAGACAGATGTCAACATGGCATAAAAGGAATTCTTTGCTTTGAAATTATTTTCAAACACTCACACTTTCAAACAATTTTCAAATAGCTGACAAGGAATCATACGTTTTCTCTGCGCTAATAGGATGTTGTTGTGTGTAGTCAGTTGCATTACTGTAACCCCAACTTAATGAACTCTTGGGGACTGGTGGTCTTTTCAAATCAAGCCTCAAATACAAATTTTGCGTTGTCTGTGAGCACTTAAATGAAACCAAATAGCTCTAGCAAAAGCAGTTTGGAAGGGGTAAAAGATAAAAGAAAACAATTCTACAAATAAATGAAGACATATTTATGTCCTTTAAAAGTTAACTTAAATCATATTGAATTGTTTTAAACAATGTCAAATGTTTTAATCCAAATGTCAAAATCATTCAACTTGAGTTTAAAAAAAAAACACATACGCATACATACCTTCCCTTGTTACTTAAATAATTTATTTACCACTAGAGCGCCACAGTGTTACAATACATCATAGAGGGTCAACTATATCAACATCATCATAATAGATAGCACAAATAATATTAACAATAAACAGCTCTGGTGTAACAATGCTGACGTTTCCTTTTCCTTCCATTTTTTCAAGGAAATCCACTGGCATCCTTGCCCTAATAAAATTAAAATAAGTGAAAACTGCAGTTTTAAACAATTATGACTTGTTTACCATTACTATTTTTTTCCCTTTTAAAAAGTTTATGATATGGACTAGTTAAAAAGTAATCTCCACATGTGAAGCCAATCACATCATCAGTTTGTTTTATGTGGGTGCAGCTGTGAAACCAACAAATAATAGTTAAAAATAAAAAAAGTAGAAATAAAATATTCAGTGCACTTCTTTGTAACTTTTACAATGAGAATAAACAAAACCACAAATTGAGGAAGACACTTGTGGTGTGAAAATGTTTCTCAATAAAAACATGGATGTCAGCATTTGTGGTTGCCACAGTGCATTTGTGAAGCTGCTAAAACAGAATACATCCAGGTTATCCATCCCTCATGATTTACATTTATACTGCTTGACTTATGTCCTCACATGCGTCAAAATACTTCTTTCATAATCACATCATTGTGAATTACCTGCCATGACCTCAGCCTCTTATCTGTCTGACCTTTGATCTATTGGACTGCTTTGTCAGTGATCACAGTCTGCACCTATTCTGTCAGGGTGTTAAGCGGCCCTAATGATCAAAAAAAGATCAAAATCACAAAGAGGCCAAATCACTAAACTGTTTCAGTGCAAATACCTGCATCTTTTTAACTAACCAAACACAATTCTGTTTATTCTGTGCCAGTATTTATATTAAAACTAAATTACTGTTATTCAACCCAAACTGACCTCTTTTCTCAGTACATTAGGCACAATAAAGAATGTGCCTTATTTATTAACACTGTGCTAATTGTGCCTGCAGACAGCAGGAAGGAATTCAAACTGCAGTCAGTAACTTTTCTGTTTGCAATACGTTTTTGCAAAACAAGAAATTGCAGATTTTTCATACACATATTAAAGATCAAAGGAAGCCACATCGGAACATTGCCCATCAAATATAAAATGTTTTGAACGCCCTCTGTAATGTACTTGCCCAATAACTTATCTAAAATGTTTTAAACCATAACCAGAAAGTTATGGGTTGGAACTTGAAGATGTATGTGTACATTTGTATTTATCAGGACAGCATTAATGCATCAAACAATAATCAATAAGTAATGACAGGTCTGCTGCTTCCTCCCAATGAAGAAGAAATTCAGCACTACATTTTTGAGGGTTTGCATTCTCAATGTTTTTGCAAGTGGTGCTAAACCATAAACAATATTTTTTCTATTTTAACTGACTGACTGTCAACAATTTGAAGAAAATCCTGCAAAACAATAAATTTAGATAGCATAACTTGCTGGTCTTTTCACACCACACTAGGGTGCTAATCAAAGCATTTCTAATGCTAACATTATCGCAAACACTATTTCCAACTCCTCTTGTAAAAACAGTCTGCCTGGGGCCAACTTGGAGCTCATTTGTGGCAGATTTGCAGGCCACACTGTTTATCACAAAGGTTTGCTATAAAATTCCAAGTCTTCACCAGTAATGGTAAACTATAACCTAGTCAGTGAGGTTGACCGTTACATCTAATAATTAAATCATGAGTTTTAAATATTATCAAGAAATCAAAGCTTAATGAAGGCAAAAGCCTTAATGCTTGAGGGAAACACAATCTACAAAGAATAAGAACAAAGTAATTGTTTAAAATAAAGGGAACTTATTTTTACAATTATTACACTTTCTATTCCACTTGTTTCACATATAGATGCTTATCACATACTTCCAGTGTTTGCCAAACTCACAACCATAGTGTGATGAGTGGGTGATGACATATGCTGTCAGGGCCCATTTCCCAGTACAAGCACACACATCCACACAAAATTTACATTGTGTATTTCGAAGGCGTGTACTTGTTATAGCAACTGCTATACCTTAACACCCTGCCCAGCATGTTTGTGAGTTATTGTGTGTTTACGTAAATGTGTGTTTGTGAAATGGAGGTGATGAGCTCCTAGCTGCACTTGCAAGACTTGACAATCATGTTGGAGAGCTGCTCGATTTTGGGATTTTTACCAATGTAGTAAAGGATTGTGAGGGGTTCCAGATCCTGAGACACACAGCATGGAGATGCAGATGCATCTGGATTAATGGTGTTATAAAGGCCGAGTATCTGAAGAAGATAAAATGCAGATGCAATATTTAATTGAAACAGTTTATAAGTAATGGCTTAATTTGTAATAAAAAAATTGATTCATGAGTCATAAATCAGTCATAATGAATATGACGCACCACTTTGAATAATACATCACTATATTGGAGAGCACTATATTGCTCTCCAATATAAAAAAAAACATTACCTTCTAATTGGTATCCACTATTAAAAATGTAGACATTTTAATCAAGTAATATAGAACTGTCAAAAATACTTAAACCAACCAATGATTAATCTAAACCAACAACATACATGCTTGATCCTACACCTACCAGGTTGCTGGAAGAGATACTACCTGATACTACTTTCCCAAAAACGTACAAGCTGACTTTTTTCAGACCTCTTAATTAAAAAAAAAACACAACTTGATCCCAGGTTACCTGTAAATTACAGACCCATCTCAAATGTACCCTTTATTTACTCATAGATGTTTTTTCCTAAAAGAGATCGTTTCTGCAAGAATTTCCAGTCAGAATTTAGTAATGAAACAGCTTTTATCAAAATGACAAATTATTTGCTCTTTTCGGTTGATCATGGTTGCACTCTGTTAGGCAGTCCAACAGAGTCAGTAATAAAGTAAACTGCAACCAGAGATACTTCCCAAAAGAAAAGTCTGCAGTTTATTTCCCCAAGGTCCTGTTGTCAGCAAGATCCATATTTTATTCAGACCAGATGGTGGAAAGATGGGATAAGGGCAACCCGAGACAGACCCACCCAGCTACACTTTGACCTGACACTAGTTCTATTTTTGTGTCAGCTAGCTGGTCACCCTTGCGGCAAATTAAGAAGACACATCCATAACCTAGATAAGTTAAAATCAAGTGGGAATATTATGGACTTCTTAATTACACTTCCTATTACCTACATACCTACCTCCAGCACAGTTCCATTTAAGTTTCCTGTCTAGTCACAGCATTGTAATGTTATAGCTGCAATCAGTAACCTTATGCTTCTGTCGCCATCTGTTTGCCACATTCTTTAGTGCTTGACATTTGCCACTAAATCAGACCTGAAATTATCTAAATCAATATAAAATTATCATTATTATCATCTTTCCTCTTTTATCCATGAGTAAAATATTGCATCTTATACTGCCAGAGGAGAACTGGCCCTCCTGGTTAAGCCTGGTTACTCCCAAGGTTTTTCTTTATCTATACATCATTGGAGTTTTGGTTCCTTGCCACTGTAGACTGCTGACACTGAGCACAGTTGATTCTGATTAGCCAGCTGTGTCATTCCATGTTATTACTCACATTCGCCTAAATCTAATAACACACATTCTTGCAGAAACTAACTTAGTTACAAAAAATTAAATATAAATATATCTAATCAATAAAACATTGTACATACATATATGTGACCCAATTTGTCAAAATGAGTTGGTTGTCCCAACATTCCATTTTAGGATACAGGACGATAAGGTAAAAAAACATTACTTTTTTTTTAATCAAAAAAATGTTATCGTTATCTTATTTCAAAAGAACAGACATTCAAAAATAATCTCCCAAAGTTTTGTAGTCCAGATTATTGAGTAAAGCTATTGAAGTTGACTTGCAACTCTTTACCCACGCTCCGTGTTGGGTTGTGCCCCTTTAAGAAGCATATGTAATTTGGAATCATTTAGGAAGAACACATAATTTACTGTTAAGACTTTAAACGATCAAGTAACATTTACATTGCTTTACATTCTTTATTGTTTTCTGATCCCAGCATGGCAAGCATATTTTATTATTTAAACTCATTTGTAGTTCATGTTTAGATTTTAAGGTTTATAGAGATTGCTGTGGATAAGTGTCTACACTAAATGTGTCGCAGCTGTATTTTAAAATGTTAATTCAAATAAATACTTGATATTCAGCCTGGTTAAATTTCATTTATATGTATACACATCTCTTTGGTCAAATTAAGCTGTGAATGGGTATATCTTTAAAACCATTTAAGGTATGAGTTTGACTAGGATATCATTTTAGCATATGGTCTCCTCTTTCCATTGATGCCAAAATCTCAAAATCCGACCCATTTAGAAAAATCGGCTCACATTTTTACATATTTTTATTTAACTGATTTTGTTTGTCTTGTTTAAATGTTATGTCTTGGCTTTCCTCTGGGAAGACTTCTATTTGTTACTAATTAGCTAATAAAATATTTGCAAGATGCTGTATAATAGACAGGACATTCAGCCAGTTGTTTACGCAGTGTGGTTTGAAATAGGGGTCCTGATGATCCTGTCTGGGCTCATCCTGCAACAATAACTGGCTGGCTGTACATCATTAGTTAATTTCAATTTTATTTATATAGTGCTATTACATATTACATACATATTACATATAATACTAATACTGTATTCCTGTAGCTCAACTGGTAGAGCATTGAGTTAGCAGCGCAAACGTTATGGGTTTGATCCCCGGGAAAACAAGTTCTGTTAAAAAAAATCAAATTCACTTTGATTTTTGACATGTCGCTTTGATTAAAAAAAAGTGTCTTCCAAATGAGTAAATGTAATGAAAACTGTATGTACTAAGATATATAAAATAACAGAAAAACAAACATTTTCAACTTTCAACTCATAATACATGGTATTATTGCACATGGTATGTGTAAAATGTAAAACTAATTAGGGACACTAGGTTTATGAATAAAGAGTTGACCGAACTAATTAAACCTACAACACATTTAGATCATTTAAATAAATAGACCTGCATTATTCCCCAAGACACCTATTCCTCACACAAAGCTATTGTATAACAGCAAAAGTTTTGGAATTTATAGCACAAATCATATGCACTACTTTAATAAAAGTTTATGATGTCTTATGGTTGTTTTTGGACATTGACTGACATTAGCCTCCGAAATTGTTGTGTGGAAAACAAATTAAAGGTACAGTAGACAATGTACAATTTTAAGTTGTAGTATTTGAAATTACTAGAACAGTTTCAGGTAATGGTGATTAATCTAGCAAAAATTTTAGCTTAGCAGTTGAAAAGCTTATGGGTTTCTTACATTGCTGTGCTGAGTGTCTGCACTCCACAAATATGGACAGGCTCCTGCACAAAAGTTGGCATAATAACCCTTCGGTTCATGGATCCACCTCCAACCCAGATCCTTCTTAAAATC
>JBAJNP010009360.1:5947-18309 GCA_036877545.1 Yasuhikotakia modesta
TCTCCTCTCACTCACACACACACACACACACACGCACAAATGCTTGTACACACACACGCACGTGCGTACGCACGCAATCACAAACACACAGACGCACTTGCGCTTCCCCCGACGTCAGATGCACAGAGATAAACACACATGTGATCTAAACAAAAGCATCACTCCAACATTCAAATGTACAAATGACGTTAATGGAAGCTGAATAAATCAATGCATTACAACTGACAGCAGGCAATCATCACAGATGCGTTACTCACCCAAAAGTCTCATGCACGCTTCTCTGTGTGCTGTTAGACTGCAGGTATAGGACCGTGGACAGTGCTGCCATCTTGTTATGCACCTCAGCAACAGGCGCATTAAACACACCCTGCGTTGCTGCATGTCTGTTCACAAAACAAATAGAAATGAATGCACTGGTAGGAGAAGGAAACAGTTAGTTTAGCATTGCGCTAGCTTTTTGCTGTTTGATTCCCAGGGAACACACACACTGATCAGATGTACAGCCTTAATGCACCGTTGCTTTGGATAAAAATGTATTGTGTTTGTCATATCACACAGGTGTGGGTGTATGTATTTTTAGAGTTAAATCAAACTTCCTATTGTACTAGGACCTGTTTGCAAGTCACATATATTAGTTATAGATTCACAGTCTTTGTGAACACACCACCTTGACTGATTCAGCTGTGAGAAAAACTCATATTATTCCTGTGTTGGCCTGTGGCCAGCTATACAATGAACTAGACACCAGACGTCCTGTTCTAAAGAACTGGCTACTGTTCATTGGCTGTCGTTGCTTCGTTTGGCCTGTCTATGCTTATACATCATTGCAATGTGTGGTAGAATCAGCTGACACAGCACTAACCTGATTGGCCGGTTTCCATGTTTTACACACCCATTGAGAGGCCCCGGTGTCATCAGGTGATGGCAACAATCATGGTGGTTTCTCACAGTGTCATTTGAATTTTTACGAGTCAAGCAGAGGCGTCGGTGACCTTTCTGCGGTGCATAAGTGCAGGCCCAGCAGATGGTGGAAAATTGGATGGACTGTCTGAGCCATACGGAGCATATGCAGTGAGTTTGTGAAGCCTCTGCGTAGTAAGACGGAGAACGGGACGTGGATGCCCGCCCGGTGAGACTGGCACAGCTTGCTGACATTGGCACGGTGGAAAGGTACAGCACGCCACCCACTGAGCGCCTATCTTCCTTCTCATCCCTCGTTCAAACACAACCCCACTGGACTGAAAGAAACGAAGAGCTACTTAACCCTGCGTTAATCACATTCTGAGAGACAAGGAGAGTCTTCACGGCCAAGACTTGAATCTAGGTTAATCTGAGGACTGAAATTCTCAGTGGTTTGATACAAACACAGACCTTTTTTGGTGCAAGCGCTGAAAATTAAATCAATATAGAGCAGGGGTCTCCAATTCATGTTCTTGGAGGTCCACAGACCTGCAGAGTTTAGCTTCAATCTACTCCATCACACCTGCCTGGATGTTTCTAGAGTCCCAGAGACTTTGATTAGCTGGTTCAGACGAGCTTCATTAGGGCTGAAGCTGAACTCTGCAGGACTGTGGACCTCTGATAGAGTTTTTCTGTTTATTACTCCAGTTTTGAAATTTCACATTGGTTGAGCATGGTGCAAGTAAATGCCAAGGTCATGGGTTAGATCAAAGGAAGCACATGTAGTGAAAAAAAAAACTAAGAAGTAACACCCCTATTGAATCAATACAAACATATTAGGACTCAACTGAGTAACACCAAAGTTGTGGGTTCAATTCCAGTGACCTAGTAATTAAAAAAAGCAATTTTAAAAAAGCATCTGGTAAGTTCATAAATTAATACATCAGCCCTTAACTGGTACAGCATGTTGAGTAACATAAATGTTGAAAATCATAAATGCACAGGCCAAAAATGTAAAGCTTTTATCTACCAAATGTAAATGAAAGTCGTCACCCGCTAGTACAGGAAGTCAGGCGATGGACAGTGGTTGCATTGTACTCGCTATGGTAATAGATGTAACAGTGTCCAGCTCTGTTGTCACAGAGACCATTTGAGTGGCACCTGCTCTGACTGTTGTGTTCATACGTCCAACTTTAGGTCTGCAAGCATCTCATTGTACTATGTCCTTTATCCCTATCGCTCCACATCACCAGCGCTCTGTCTTACTTTCAGATAGCAACACCCCCCACCCCCCCTCAGATGTCAGCGTCTGTACACAATTCCACCGCCGCAAATCTTTCAACTGGATGGATGAATGTCCACAGCTCATTCATCATCTCTCTTATCCCCCTGCCCTCGCCGCTGTTTTTACATCATCCTGCAGTCAACTTGACAAGTGATGTCCCATCTTCCTCTCTCTCTTTTCCTTCATCCTCCCTTTTTCTCTTCTTCCTTTCCCCCCACCCTCTGGTCCATATCTCGGTTCCCTTCTTTTGCACCCCGCACCAGTGGGGACGGGCACGGCTCCGTTCGTTCTAGCAGTTAAAAGGCCTATAAAAAGCTAACACGCCGAAGAAAGGGTAATGATGAAATTTAACTGCTTGCCTTGGCGCACCTGGGGTCCGGCGTGGCCCCGGGGCCTTAAATCGCTTCCCCCTTCCCAGCCACCGGAGGGCCCGGTGCACTGAACCAGAACTGCCCCACCGGGGTCAATGCCACTGCAGAGAGAGAGAGGCAGAGTTATTTCGTTTTAAAGATGTGATATAGATTTTGTGGGATCTCATTTGAGCCTGAATAAAAACGCCGACCAGCGGAATTTTGAAATATGGTGGAGGAGAGATTTTGAGAGAGGAAGAGTAACAGCGGGGCTGTTTAACCTGCGGTGGGTCAGATGACTACTGGGTACAGAAATGCATTCTGGACCTCACACAGGCCCGCGGGCCCATGTTCATACCAGTTACTGCGACTTTTGGGGAAGTACAAGTTATAAGCTACTCATTATTACAACCAAAATAGTGACCACAACAAGATACCAAGAAAACTTTTTTAAATAATAAGAAAAATAAATAAATGTTTTTCTTTTTAATTATATAACTCATATGTCAGATGATCTGTATCCAAAACAAACTGCAGGGGTTTCTACAGAGGAACTGAATGAATGAATCGGTGAACTATTTCTGTAAACTGCTTGATATGCATTAACTGTGTGAATTAACCAAATCACTGCAATTAACCAGACCTCCCAATGGTGCATGTGTGTGAAAGAGAGAGAGGGAGAGAATAGTTTAGTGTATCAGATTTACTCACCTCACACAACTACCAAAACTGTGACAAATGTGAAATAAAAACATCAATGTAACATTTTCCAAAAGCACTTTACTAATTACTGGTGAAGGCAGCTGGTTACTGGACTTGTTATAGGTATAGGTAAATTAAAAGCACTGCTTCTCGCCAACACCGGTTTATACTGACTCTTATCTACAGTTCACAGTGCTGTATAACGTCTTCCCATAATGCATTATATATATATAAACATACAGTCCCAGCCAAACAATTTATGCTGTCATACGCTGGCTGTATCTGGCCCCCTCAGCGTGCTCCGCACAGTCAGGGTGTTAGGGCATGACTATTTTCAGTTCAGTGACTGACTGGCTCATGCCCAGAGCTCACTCACCGTCCCCGGGTTGAGATCTTGGCACGGCTGGGCCCAGTGCCCCGCCTCCCACCTGTCCCTGGCTACAAAACAGGCCTCTCTCTCTCTCTCTCTCTCTCTTTTAGCTCTCTGTCTCCTGGCCTGCCGGCGTGGAAAATCACCCTTTGATGGGCCGGCAGGGCTGGCAGAAGACGCAGCCGTACTGCAGAGATGAACTGAGAGACAGACAACAAAAAATACAGAGAGAAAAGAAGAGAGAAAGGCACTGGTTTGAGTCCAAGCTACATCATCTATTTCTTATGGAATGTAGCAACGCTAGTAAACAGCTATTGTCACCCACCATTAAATTTTACTGTTAATAAGTTATTTTAGTTGTTTAAGGTATCCGTGCATGATAATATCACATTACTGTTTTAGTGGTATAATCTGTAGGTAGTTTGCGTTTAATATCATATAGAATTAAGCGCAGGCCTAATGCGTTTTCTGTGTTTTATTTTGAATTTATTTTGCAGAAATATTAATAACCTGAGAGTCTTGCCTTCAAATTATAAAACCGAGATATTGTTCTGGTTCTGGATGCTGATTGGTCAGCTGTATAACGTACCCAATATAGTAAGAGCTTTGATCCTGTTCACCTAGCAACTGCGTATAGAATGTATAGAATAATGTTGTGCTGTTGTTTACATTTGCTAGGACGACATTTTAAACATTTGCTTAAAAAATCAGGCAAAAACAAAAATTATTATACATTTTCATAAAAATAAGAATTACTCATCCGCATGTCATTCCAAACCTGTGTGACTTTCTTTCATCTGTAAAGCACAAAAGAAGATATTTTGTGAAATGTCACAGTAGCTTTTGTGTACGTACAAGGGAAGTCAACGGGTGCCACTGTTGTTTGCTTACCAGTGTGCTTCAGATTATATTTGTTTGTGTTTCTCTAAAGCAAAACAAATCACACAGGTTTGGAAGGACATGAAGTTGAGTAAATAATGGAAGACTTTGAATTTTGGGCTGAACTATCGCTTCAATAAAAAAACAGTTAAATCAGAAACTGTCCTGTAGTCATTATATCAAGTTGCAACCATTTTATTTATACAATAAAGTAACTGAGGTGATTATATAGTGAATATAGTCACTCCTGGCACTTCCTGCCTAATAGAATCTTTGTATTTTGTATCAACCACTCATACCTTATTGCTTTATAATCACACCTGTGTTCTCCCAAGCATTTCAGACTAGACTAAACCTGAATTAAAACATTTAAACAGACCACCATCAGAGCTATGCGTGCCCAGGACAAGCCTATTTACTGCTCTTGGAAACGACTTACTATTAAAAGGATTATCATGACACACATACAAACACAAACATGGTAATCCTCATTAAAACTTGGAAAGCCCCACCAATGCAATCCAACCGACGCCCCTGTAGGACGGGACACGACTACAGCAGCCAAAACACAACAGTCCCCATCAGCCAGGAGACATCAGACCCTTCTCATCCACTCATCTACAGAGGCAGTGACTGCAACGGTTGTGCATGAGGAGAGAGAGAGAGAGAGGGAGAGAGAGATGTAGCAGGTGCTGGATGATGCAAGCGAAAAAGAGGATGGGAGGGAGATGGAAAAAGACTGCAAAAAATAAATGCACGACAGAGAGGGAGAAAAAGAGAAATAGAAACAGAGCCAATGTGGTTGCGGCAGAAGGGCCCCCTGCTTTTGATCTGCCAATTCTAATGTAATAACAGATAAATAGACAGGGCTCTCAGGGATACAATAGCAAACAGCTTGGGCCTGCCAAGGGAAAGCAAGCTAATGCTCTCCCTCATGCACAGCCCCTGCGGCAGGCCTGGCTCTCTCAGCCCCACTGTCACACTGAATGATAAAGCAGACAGATTGCTCAGAACGGCACACTCTTTGATACCCAGCAGCCCCCGAGGCGCAGCCGGAGTGCCTCTTTAGCCATTCACGAGTTAATGTGCCAATTTGTTTTCCAGCGTGCCTCAAGGAGAATTTATGGCGATGGACTGAGAGCAACGGGTAAATACTAATAAAATGCTCTTTTTGCGGCAATTTGTTTAATTGGCCACAGTGGGGATGGGCTTGTTGAGTTGGAGTGAGATGACCCTGAGAAGATTGCTGTGCAGATGTTCGCCGCACCTCCCTTAACGGTGATCTAAGCACTGCCGTCCCCTCCTCTAATCACCCACCCGTGCGCGCGAGCTCTGATTAGCACTCCCATACCCACTGCACCCATATAAACACGACCCATGCTATGCTGCCAGCACAACAAGAGATCTAAATGTCACGTTACAAACGCGATTTAAACCAAACGCCCGTGTTTGACTCTTACTGGAGAGAATTTTGTGGAGGAGACAAAACGTTTGACCTTCAGCATCCAATGGTTGTTTAAATCTGCGATCGGTTGCAGGCGGATGCTGCACTTATTACAGTCTTTGTTCTGAATGTTATGCTGTAAATTATGAGGAGTCAAAAAATCTATTTACTGGTACATTTATGTACAACAAAATAAAATATCTGCATTAAAATATGAACCTAAAAACAATGATGCAATATATATTTAATATGCCTATATTCTATATATTCCTTCTCCATTAAATATCACAATAGACAGACAGACATTCACAGCTTCTCACAAAATATATGTTACTAATAATATAAATTATTTTACTAATCTTCAACACTATACTAACACACACACACACATTTTTTGTATGATGTGACTTTTATTCTGTACACTCTGCAAACTGTTACCTCACCGTTTCACCGGTATCATTTATTTTCCCTCAGACAATCAGAGCTGCAGAGTTTAATATGAGGCCAGAGCTGAAATCAGCAGTGCTGCCAAACTGTGGTGTAAAAAGTGCAGAAGCCTGTGGAGCAGCAGAGAGAGGTGTGTGGGCTCTGATGTCAGCGCGGGCCCCGGGCCTGTGTGTGAGAGGTGTTAATGGGCCCACGCAGGGCCACAGCTGAGCACTGTGCTCAGTCTCGGCTGGTGCGCTCAAGGTCGAGGATTATGCCACGTCCTGTGACCAAACAGATGCTTCTGACAAAACACATCGCACCAATAGAGACTCCTCCCCTCCTGCTGTGGGGCCTCATTCAGAGCCAAGATGGAGGACAGCAGCCACTCTTTGCAGCGTCTCCCACCTACACACACACACAGACACACACACACACGCCAATCAATACAACACACTGATAAAGGCGGGAAAGCAGCCTGCCTCAAGCAAGCAACATGAGCCTCAGGGCAGCCATGGGCTGTTCCTCACATGCACAAACTGATTAAACACACTCAGAACTCAGAGCCTGTGCAGAACTGACCCTGTGAAATGACTTTAAAAAAAGAGTTTAGTGACTCTTAAAGGGATAGTACATTCAAAAATTCTCTCACCACTTACTGCAGAATTTCCAAACTGTTTATTTACACAATAAAAGTGAATGGTGACTACAGCTGTCAAGCACCATTTTGATTTTATATTTCACATTTATTTTATTTTAGTCTCTTCTTTACACAGAGCAGAGAGGGTACGTCGGTCTGTATGGTTTCACAACACTTAAAATATAATGTGCTATAGGCAGTATTTTAATATTTGTATAGTACTTTTTGCCCTTTTCGAAGCATGACAGCTTTAAACATTCTCCAGATTAATTTTTAGTAGAATTAAAAAGTTAATACATTTCAAAAATCAATTTTAAATGAACTATCCCTTTAAGTTGCTCCAAAAACAAAACGTGATCTCATACAATTAAAAAAAAACAACAAATTTACACAATCCTTGTTTTAAGGAAATGGGCCGCACCGTTTCTGCAGGGATCTCTGAGGAGAAACAGGCCACAGAGGAGCGCGGACAGACCCAGGGGAGGTGTGCAGAGATGGGGTAGGGTGAGAGCAGATGTATAGATGTGGTATACCCAAATGACAAGCCCGGTGGACCCATGGCAAGCCGCAATTAATGACCCATGCACACATTACAGGATGAAAAATGCCCACTGTCCAAGTGGTGCGGCGCTGCTTGGCAGCTGGAATTCTTCATTACTCCAGTTCTGCCATGTGCGGGAAGGGCTGGCAGACACGCCGCAACAAACACACACTCCCAAACACAACGCAACACATCTAACGCATAAGGCACCAGAACTACCTTAAGCCACATACGGAGCTTCATTTTCAAAGTCAAAGTTGCTTCATCGTCATCGATTTCCTCTGCGATGGCACACAAAATACGATGTCTCCAGGTGCCCTGTGCAGAACACATAATTCATTGTGTTTTCAACAGGAACACCGAGGTTATAAAACAGGCATTATGTTATAAACTTCATCTGAGTAATGTCCACAAAAAAAGAGCACTGTCTGGTTCATAGATGAGCACTTCATGGTGGGCCGTCATCACCGACTGGAGATGGACTAGCCCCCGACAACAGAGCACTCACTATTGCCAATACAAACAATTCTGACCCACAGAGTAAATTACCCAATCGATTGCATTACTGTGAGACCAAATCTGTGACAAATTCCACTTCTAAATGCTCACCTTTAATCAAACACGACGCTCGGTTGCCGTCCTGTGAAGCGTAAGACACCTACAGATACAAAAGAATGCAACATGTAAATAGTTCTGCACGCACAACTGCAAACGAACCATTTTTAAATAAAATAAATAAATAAAATAACCGCCTAATCTCGAGATCTAAATTGAATACAGTGCATGAAAAATCATGTTAAAGGAATTCAGCTTATCTTATCCGTCCGATCCGTATCAGGAGATATCACGTTATAAACAGGCACATGCTGAGACACGGCCATCCGGAAATGTTCCCGGGAGTTTCAGGGCTCTCCAGAAAGACGCCAATCACATTCTCCCAGTCAACAATAAACTTTTAAGGCCCAGCTGCTCCTGGTGTTAATTGGCATTTATGAAGCTAACAGATCTGTTTTTATTAAGTGACCAATTATCTGATTGGAGGATGAGTTAATTACTAAACTGATAAAAAAAAGTGTGCAATTTGTTTAAAAATGACTGTTCGGGTTTCCATACAATATGATTTAACAGAAAAAGATAATTACAAGTAAATTATCTTTCTAAGGACATGTTTTATTAAAAGTTAACTAGTGCTCAGTGACAATTATTAAGACCTTAATTAAATATAGATGATTGTTTGGCAACTGAATCCATCTCAGACTTGCACAGTTTTAGTTTCAGTCTCCCTGTAGTCCTTGTACTCAACTGCTAGTGCATGGCACCAGCAATGGTCACGGTCATGGGTTACGTTCGCAGGAAATGCATGTATAGATAAAATGCATGACTTGAATATTCTGTAAGTTGCTTGGGATAAAAGTGTAAATGCAAACATAAACATCCTGGCAGACACAACAGCGTTAAAATACAAGAGACTAATTTGAAAACATGGCACAAATGTGCCATTATAAAAAACAGTTAAGCCCCTATATTTTATATATAGGATACAACATATATTTCCTTTCCCTATAGAAAAAATTCCCTATAGATCTAAAAGCCAACAAAACTGGAGCTCACCTTATACAATCCTTAGTATCCACTGCAGTTTTCCAGTTACTGTTTACCTGTAAAGCAATTCAAGCTGTTTTCTGAAACTTTTGTGTGTGTGTGTGTGTGTGTGTGTGTCAGGGGGTTCACATTGAGGGACACAGGTGGCTCAATCTCCACAGGTCTGAGGAGACAATTTGTCAAGACCCCTTGCCATGATTAACCCCCCTCCACATCAGAGCAGAGTGGAAGAAGAGAAGGAACAGAAGATAGAAGTGACAGCAAAGGAAAATGAGAAATAGGTAAAAGAGAAAGAGTCGAGCAAGAGAGGGAAGATTTTAGGGGGGAGGAAGAGGATACGGTGTGACTGCCCCGGTGACTCTGAGCGGGTCATCTCACACACATTTATCCCGCGCACAAGCACAGAATTCCTCATCCGGATCCTTTCCCAGGACACGTCCCACAGTTGGCTGCCCGGGAGAATTTCATGAGCGCGTCTGAGAACGCCTCCCAACTATGAAGTTCTCTTTATCAGGAGAAAACACATTCATCAAAGCCCTTGTGGAGGATCTGAGCGAGCGCTTATCCGAGCGTCCCCTTGCTCAGCCACCAGAGTCGCTCGTTGGTTTGTTTATTCCTCTGAGATAGGGGTTCTCCATTGATCTGTAGGGTGCCTCCCTACCTAGCAGAGCAATAACCGTCAGAAGCTATAAAACAAACCTCAAAATGTTTATAAGCAGCAAGACAAATAAGGGGGAAAGTTCTGGAGGTGTTCGAATTCATTGAACCTCAAAAAAAGAATAAAACATGTGGCTCTGACAGTGTTTGGAGAGAGTTTCAAAAATATCGCTGCCACAGCACACTTGTTTTCTCTCCTCCCTGTTTCTAGTGTCGACCCAGGATGTACACGGAGACTGAGCAGCGTGGATTAGAGTGTCAGAGCACTAGAGCAGAGCTGTGGGGGGGTGGAGAGGTGGAAATAGAAAGGACACTGGCCCGGGCCCGTCAGTCCATTAAGCAGGGTGTCTAACATCCCATTTCCCTTGCACTTCCTCCCGCCTAATCCCTTTATGCGAAACTCACTCAAGAGTAAGCATGTGTGAAATTGAGGACTCTCTAATACACATTGCGTGGCCCGGCTTGGCCCCTGCGGCTAGAAGGGCATTGCTGGGGTAGCTTTATAAAACTGTGGCAAGCTGAATTATATCATAATCAACAGTGAATTCTCTCGCCATGACTTTCAATGGCATTGACATCCACACCGCGGCATATCGGCCACTGTGCATTAAGACACGGACAGCTAAGCATAGCGGGAACTGGTCGGGCTTCCTAAAGCCTGAATCCTTAAAACTCACTCCTGAATTTTCCCAATGATGCACGCTGACGGACAATCAAATGAGCTCATTGTTTTATAATCAGCATTACTCACAGACCGGTCATGCATGTTGTGTCCTACAAGTCGTCCACCTATTCACCATACAGCTCACGACTTCTATAGAAACACACATTACTTCACTGTTATTTTCCCTGAAATGAAACTATTAAGACACAATCCTCATTTATGGTTACCTGCTTTGACTTGACCACAGTTCCACTCCCTCACTGAAGCTTTAATGGTTCTTCGTACAGCCACGATGTCCTCCATTGATATGTGTTCTTCAATCTGTTTCACAAGTGCATATTATTACGGATCTCTGCTTTTCACATCTCCAAGTGTTCATAATACATGTGCCTCTCCACATGAGAACCATTTTGATCGCTCTCCATTGTTTGCAGAATGCAACATGACTCCCCCTACTGTGTGGTAATATGGCTATTTGCTCAGTCAATTTGCTCTTCCCAGCATCCAAGCACATGCAAATACATCGAGAGACTGTGCTGGGCGACAGCGGTTTTCGTTACGACAGCTTGCAAACTATTGCAAACGGTGCTGTTTTTGAGGGGCTACAATAAAAAGCAGATTCGGGAGAGCTTGTCTGGTGTGTGACCTAATGACTAAAAAGGCACAAAGTATAAATGAGGTTTTAGGCCACCTGCAGGTGTTTTGAAATTGTTCGTCATTTCACATGCAATTACAATGTGACACGCAGAGCATCAATCAACACGTGTCTGTGCCAACATCCTTATGTGCTTAACACACAAGACTTCCACAGGTATCAGTGCTGAGAAAAGTCTTTCACACTGTAGCTAAATTACAAGCGATTCAAATATTAAATCCTTAAACTAATTTTAAGGTAAAATACATTCTAGCACTAAAGCACTACATACATTATTTAAATACATTAATTGGAGGGGGGCAATATCTTTTAAAACATACATTAAACTTACATTAAAAACCTGCAGATTTGAAGGCAGATGATGAAATATTTCATTTTTAAAAGTGACAAAATTAAGTGACACAAATAAAGAGTTTGGCGACTCCCTTAATACTTACAAAATAGTTCCTGCCGTTTCCATAGTTTTGGGAATTACTGTTATTCTAAAATGTAAAACAAACAAAAAAATAAATAACAAAAACAATAACAGACAGTAAACATTTATAAATATTTTTTATTAAATTAAAAAATGGTCTTTTCTGGTAGAAAAGCAGCCAAATTTACTTTAAATACAAACAATAAAACGACACTCGACTACATTCTCATTTATATAACTGACATATGTAAGCAAATTTTACAAACAATGTGACAATAAAATAATTGGTGTGTGGTCATGCTACACTGCTGCTTGTTAGCAAAAACATCGCTAGTCACCAGAAAAGTTACGCTTTTTTGAATGCAGTTGGTGTAGCGCCACGCTCCTAAAACAACGTATTGAAGTATTGAACTAGCATTGCTAGTTTTAGCTAGTTACCCCTCAACACTGCCAGGTACACATTCCAAAATCCCATCTTAGCTTTTAATGCGTCTTTCTCTCCTTCCTTTTGCTCTATATCTAGGTGTCGCTCCTGGGCCACAGCGGAAATGTGTGCAGGTAGTGGAGCGAGGCAGGGAGACATGGAGGAAATGAAGGCCAGTGGCCTGGAGTCAACCTTCCTGTCAGGACAGAGCGATGTTAAGAACAAAGCACTCATCTCCTGTGCCAATTACAGTTGTCCCAGACAACGCCACAGGACAGCCGTATAAACAACAACTTTACTGTTCTCGTGAAATATTATCAAAGATATGCACTGTTGTGGATCAATGCTGGATAACATAGCTGCTACATTAAGGGCTACATGTGCACACAGAAATGTTACCGCTACACG
>JBAJNP010009361.1:0-18308 GCA_036877545.1 Yasuhikotakia modesta
CTACAGTCTCTACATTCAGAGATGAACTCTTCTCTTTACTGCGGTTGACAGTCACTCACAGTTACACAGTCACTTCCTGAGACACTTATTTCAATAAGCCAGCAGGATTTAAAATGTCACAATGCAAAACATTAGGAGGCTATTACAAGGCTTTACTTTCTATATGCAAAATGTCTTTTTTTAAAATGTCATTTTAAAGTCCTTTAATTTTGGGTAAAATACAACCCTGACATTTTTTAGATGTAATTTTGCTTGCCAGACTTTGCTAATTACTTCAGTAATGATCTTATTTCAGACCATAAAAATAAATAACAAATGACTTGGTCAGTAATGGGTTCAATTTCCCCTGAAAACTAAAATAACTGGGGTCCACATTCACTTTGGGAATCATTATCTGGAGTTTGTTTGCTGTTAGTGATGCTGGCCAGAGTTTCCCAAAGCTGTCCACAACTGTACCGCATGACATGATGTGCAATTATAATCCCCATATTCTGCAGAGAAAGAGCGAGAGATACTGAAGAACAGCTATTGCTTCCTGCCTTACTTGCCTGTCTCCATGGCGATGCCTTTAAAACAGGATGTGGTGACACATATACAGTAGATGTTTACAGAGCTGATTTTGTCAAAGCCAAAAAATGAACAATCATGCTGCAGGTTGAGCTGCTTGTGCAATATTAGGCAGAACCAAACAGAACCGGCTGCATGAACAGAACTAAGTATCTAAATATCATTTCTGAGCTTCTTTTTATTTGCTCTTACATACAGACGAGAAAACAAATATATACACAGTTTGTATCCATGAGCCCAGATATAACTGCCCAGATATAACTGCCCATATATCACTGCACAGATACAACTGCACGGATATAACTGCACAGACATCACTGCACAGATACAACTGCATGGATATAACTGCACAGACATCACTGCACAAATACAACTGCATGGATATAACTGCACAGACATCACTGCACAGATATAACTGCACACCCGGATTGTCAAACTGTTTCTCACATTAGACAGGACTGAATGATAATTGCCGGGAAATCCATCACGCCAAGACTTTGTGCCAATATAGAACAATAGAGATGGTCAATAATAGCTGCGCTAGAAGTTCTTTAGTGTCTGTAAAAATCTTTATGCTTTGATTTGAGCCTCACTTGTACCTCAGCCCACCCACGAACACTCGCTCCACAGACTGATGCTGCGCTGCCTCTATTTATAGTGCAGGAGTCTGCTGCATGAGTGCTTGTGTCAGGCCTGCTGCATGGGTGCTTGTGTCAGGCCTGCTGCATGAGTGCTTGTGTCAGGCCTGCTGCATGGGTGCTTGTGTCAGGCCTGCTGCATGGGTGCTTGTGTCAGGCCTGCTGCATGGGTGCTTGTGTCAGGCCTGCTGCATGCAACATTCTGCACATTTACACCGATGTTCAGACCGGCGTGTGGAGCTGGTGTTTAATAATGAATGCATGGATTTTAAGAGCAGAAGCTGAAGATATTGCTAATGTCTTTTGAGGGTTTAACTGTACAGTGGTATTCAGAATATTCTGCTTTGCTGAGGCAGCAATAAGTTATAAACAGAGAACAAATACTCACAGACGTTCAAAAGAATCTTCTTATATTGGAAGAGTGGAAAGTAGAAATGCAACAACAGAAACAAGGGAATTAAATGTCTTTAAAGTTCCCAGAAAAGCACACACATCCACAAACACAAGATGTTTCAAAATATTATGCTAATAATATAAAAATATATGATGTCAAATGTCATTTAAACTTCTTCATGTTTAGAGACTGTCGCATCAGCTCTGTTATCAATGATAGCAAACAGCTTTAGCTCTGTGTGTCATAACTGATCACACTTTAACATTTAACATGAAGACCTGCAAATGAGATTTGAGAAAGAACATCACACCATTTTGGAGGACAAACAAATGACAATTTTTACATCAATTCCTTAAATATCACTGACATCCTTGTCAAACTCTTTGGGGGCAGTTGTGGTCTACTGGTTAGGGAGTCGGGCTTGTAATCAGTAGGTTGCTGGTTTAACATTCATTCTGTATGTGTATCTCTGACACTGTCCTGAAGTTCTGTATGTGTATCTCTGAAGTGTGACATCATTTTACAGGCTGGATATTTGTTGAAGAGCAGAAAATGCTCTTAAAAACTACCATGATTTTCAAAATGAGCAAACGGCTAATTTCTTCAAAACATGAATCACATCTAAATAATCAGAGCTTGTCAGAAAGTCACCAGAGACAGAAACATCTGGGTGTTATTTTTGCTCCTACTACACCTAGTGTAAAGACCTGCCCATCCTTCTGAAGAACATCAACCTGGTTAGACTCATCAGAGAATCTACCTACAGCAGATCCTGGTACAGGCCTTTGATTGACCTCATCCAGACTCCAGCAGCTCACTCCAGTCGGACCCGCATGTGTCACACAGAACTCTGGAGATGATCCAGAAACCTGGTCAACGTTATGCTGTAACAAGTTCCTCTACTAACATCTCTTCTACCCTCCACAAACTTCATTCCATGCTGATGCCAGAACTACAACTCACTCACTCTGACTGACCATCAGCCCACACACACACACGCACACACACACGCACAAACACACACGCGCACACACGCGCACGCACACACACATGCGCACGCACACACACATGCGCACACACACATACACACCCTGCAGAGGCCTCATAACAATGAAATATGAAAATATTGCAAACCGATTCACCTGTTATTATTATTACCTCATTCTTGTTTTGCATTAAGTTGACAAATGTTACAAAAATATATTTTTTCTAGTAGTATTGCTCTTATTTGCACAACTTATGACTTGTTTGTATTTGTAAAGAGACATGTAACACCCTAACAGATACTTGTTGAATGTAAAAATGACATTTCTGGCATCTCCGATCACAAAATGTATTGTATTTTTTATAATTAAAGTGTCCATTTGTTGTGTGATTCTGATTGAAAGCCCTCAGTCGTGGTCAGAGGAGGCTGGACAGATGCCTCATGCGTCCACAGGTCTGACTTACTGTGCGTTGGTGGAGTCCATACTGTACTCCTCTGTGTACCTGGATCAGCAGACATGAGTGACAGAGGAGAGAGAGAGTTTCAGTGAGGGACACAAATGACACTCATGCTGGAAAAACTAACAAGCAGCTTCACCAGTCTGAAAGCAAACCACAGGAGGAGAGAAAATCAGAGCCACACGGCTGCTCTGTGTGGCCGATACGGTCAATAATCACAATATATGATGGTAAGAAGCATTTTCACAAACAACCTGGAGATCATAAATGAGGGTGATTGTGTTCATCTGTCTCAACCACAAACATTACAGAAGACTGGAGGAACGGGGCTGTTCTGCAGCCTCACCTGATACATCAGGAAACTGTTGTGTGTTCCTGACGTTTCTTCCTTGCCCGTTATGTGTTACTCTGAATGCAAATATTCAAAGGATTCATGTTGACTGTGAAGTTTAATAAGGAAGACTTTAAGTTTTAATTAAGTAATATGTAATAATAATCTCCCATACAGTGAGAGACAAACTCCACCCTCATCACAACAAACACACACTGAGTGCTATCAGTCTGGCCAGATTTAGATTTAACTTTTTTAGCACTTTAAACACTTCAAGTGTTCAAGGTTACCATAACAACCCCAGTAACATCTAAATAAAGCTTCAGTTATCCAATAAAAAAGTCTAGCACTTGTTTTGAAGTCTCACAAACATATTTGTGTTTTGACGGAGGTAAAATTAAATATCTGATGATATAACTATGTCTCTTTAAAACAAGGAATCGTGTTCTGAGGGTAAATGTAACTACATGGTGGTCTGTGGTTTAATGACACACTGTAATATTTCACAAAACTGACAGTTCTGACACTGAATTCTGAATGTGTGAGTTACGATTAAACCATCATTAGACAAAATCTGGCACAGAACTGTGGGAAGATGGACTAATAATTTATTTGTATTATTAATAATATTAAATTAATCCGCTTCTTAAGCAAATTTAACTGGTATTTATCATCACTGCCATCAACACTTGAATTATCAGGTTACAAGCATGTTTGGATGTCATAATGCATAATGTTGTAGCTTTATTTTATTAGAAAGTTGTCTGAAGGGAATACAACTGACCTTAACAAACAAACATGAGTGTATCGGTGTCAGTCTGTGAACTTAAACACTGATGGCAGTGTTGGACTTTAGATGCGTTTTAATACTGTTACAGTGTAATCGACCCTCTAACAGCCAAAATAAGAAACATCAGCACTAATCTGAAGTGGAATATGTGCGATTAAACAACAAATGTACTTAAAGTAAAAGGAGAATAAAGACTGTGTCAATAGAAGTTATAAATGAAGTCATCTTCTATAAATAAAGATGTGGTGTCACATGTTGGTTGGGTTATTGGTTTAAATTAGAGCATAATAACAGGATATAGACCTGTCATAGAGGATATAATATACAGGAGAGTCTATAGACACCTCTGAAGTAAAATCAAGAACTGTTACATGTTATTCTTCTGAAAGCAATCACACATACATAATGACATAAATGTGTTGTTACTGTTCATTATATGAGCAAAGCCTCATGTTATCTCATCATCAGTGCTATAAAAAACTTTCTGCAGGCCTCAACAATCGCCTGGTAATTTCTGGACCTCAGGTTTGTAGGCATGACAGTTAATTAAGATTCCTAATTATTCTTGTGAAACGTTTCTTGTGAAAATTTCCCTATATAGTCTGTTCCTGGAAACAGCACATACAACACAGTATTGTAAAGGGCAAACTACTTTGAGCACACTCAGACACACGCACACGCACACACACACACACACACACACACACACACACACACACACACACACACACACTTCATTTATATGAGCCATGAATGTTAATGAAATGCCCACTAGAACCTCAGGACGGTTTATCTTCACTGCCTCAGGGCCTAATAATCATGGAACTCAAAACACAAACATCATTTAAACAGAATTTAAAACAAGGTACCGCACAACTTAAATGTCTTGTCACGGCCCAAACAAGCCATCAAACCAAAATGTGACAGTAAGTAAATAATAAAAGAATTTTCATTTTTGGCTGAAATATATTTGGTTTCTTTAACCTCTATTTAGATTTTACATTTCTTATTAAGCATCAGTTTAGAAATGTTTCCTCACTGTGTTGTTTATAAAGATCTTTTTGGCCACAAGGACTGTTCTCCTCCTACAGAACTGTGCTCCTCTTATAGAGCTGTGCTCCTCTTACAAAACTGTGCTCCTCTTATAGCGCTTTTCTCCTCCTACAGAACTGTGCTCCTCTTATAGTGCTTTTCTCCTCCTACAGAACTGTGCTCCTCTTATAGAGCTGTGCTCCTCTTACAAAACTGTGCTCCTCTTATAGCGCTGTTCTCCTTCTACAGAACGGTGCTCCTCTTATAGAGCTGTGCTCCTCTTACAAAACTGTGCTCCTCTTATAGTGCTTTTCTCCTCCTACAGAACTGTGCTCCTCTTATAGAGCTGTGCTCCTCTTATAGTGCTTTTCTCCTCCTACAGAACGGTGCTCCTCTTATAGAGCTGTGCTCCTCTTACAAAACTGTGCTCCTCTTATAGTGCTTTTCTCCTCCTACAGAACTGTGCTCCTCTTATAGAGCTGTGCTCCTCTTACAAAACTGTGCTCCTCTTATAGTGCTGTTCTCCTCCTACAGAACTGTGCTCCTCTTATAGCCCTGTTCTCCTTCTACAGAACTGTGCTCCTCTTATAGAGCTGTGCTCCTCTTACAAAACTGTGCTCCTCTTATAGCCCTGTTCTCCTTGTACAGAACTGTGCTCCTCTTATAAATCTGTGCTCCTCTTATAGATTCACTCGAGCTGTAAAGACATCTCTGTGCACCATTATTACAGTCACAACAGGGCTGAATGATCAGCTGAAGCGGAGAGGATATCTGTGTATAGCAGCACACATATAACAGCATCTGCAGAATGCTGCAGTAGATCCACAGAGCTTCAGTTTAAACGGACAGAACTGTGAGATGAGAGCTGTGGGCTCAACCAGAACAAAGAAAATCATTGTAAGTGATTAAAAGGCTTTACCAGACCATAAGGAATGTGTGCGCATACATATTTTATGTGACACATAGTGTTTTTCCCCTAAACTAATGCGTTAATTTATTCTGCCTGCATAATTCCTAAATGACAGAGTTTTACTGTCTCAAAAGTGTATTTGGCAAAGAATCTGTAGTTAATTTTTAGTAGAAAGTTCAGCCCTTGTCTCAGCTGCAATACTGCAATGCATAAAAAAGAGATGTGACACATACATGACAGTCATGTAAAGGCCACACAGAGCGAATGGGGCAATAAAACACATCTTGCTTCTTTACTGCTTTTAAAACAGCCATAGATCATTTGTATATTAAAGCACAGCGTGATTTGCACCAGATTTGACTGTCAAATGCGCTAAATCAGGAGCAGGATGGAGCCGGTCTAATTTTCTGACTTTCTTATGAAAAGAGCGAAAGCCTGTGGTTTGCATTAGGACACGGTATGACATCAATGACTTACAGCTAAACCCACATATGTTTCATGCATTAATGTAAAGAGCTTATAAATGAATGATCAGACATTATTTTACAGGCAGAAACTGCAGCATCCCGCAGGTGTTATTCTGTTATAGACGCTTTATGTAACTCTTACGCCAGATTCACACACAGGAGCCAAATGCTGTTCACGCGTGTATCTGGTCACATGCGAGCTGAACAGACGTGGTTCCCTGTGTTCCGTGTTACTGGATGCGAACGAACCGAACTATCAAAGTCATACGAGAAAACGCTGCAGAACCTCGCCGTTCACACGCATATAAACGCATTACAGTCGTTACTGGTGCTGGTATGTGTGGCTGGAGGCTGGAGGCTGCAGTTTGTTATCAAACAGTGTTCAGCTCATGCCGCTTCATACGGACTGCGGTACCTTTGGCCAGCATCGCTCTCAAATGATCCCCTCGTCCGAACCGGCACCGCCGAGCTGAGCCATATGTGCTCGAAGGATTTCCTCGCCTCGGTCTTCGCGTCCGGGTCGATTTCGGACGGCGACTCGGTTCTTTTGGCACCTGCCATCCTTCAGGCTCAAGTTAGTGGAGCAGAGATGGACGCGAGCGCATGCTTCACTTTCCCCGCGCGTCGTGTTCGCGTTGACTATAGTTGCACCTGCTGCGGGACGCTCGCTTGCCGCTGACGCGCGCGCGACGCGACGCTGGTGAGCGTTACCGCAGGTGCGGAGACTCACGACTGGAGACGCGCTGAGTCTCAGTGTGGCAACATCGTCCACTGCGCAAGAGCGGCTCTCTGTGCATCACATCATCACATCAAAATCACATCCTGACCCCACACGTGTTAATGTTATTAAATAACACAGCGTCTCCAGAGAGGAAAGGTGTAATAAAGTGCATATGCATCTCAAAACAAATAATCAGCCTCTGTGAATACTTCATATTTCATAAGAACAGGCCAGAAGGAGTATAATGCATATGCATCTCATAAACCACACAGCACTGCACAGCCCCACTGCAACATTACTCACATTATACAATTCAGACAGGACTGCATCAAATCTAACAGCTGGGTGCTTGTTATAGCAATTGAGTTTAATGGTGTTATGCTGTTGCTAGAATCCTGGTTGCCTCCTCCTTTAAAGTCTATAAGAGGTTTTTAAGCGGTCAGGGGACAGCCATAACCTCATTTTGCAGAGTAAAGTAAAAACACAACAATCTGTAGGTTTGTCAGTGTGCCGCACAAACAGACGTGTTTTGCATCAAACCTTAAGGTTTAGAGTTCTGTGATGTACATTACAGGCAACAGCAGGTGATGTTTGCATTGGAAAGAAACAGGAATTCATACAGGTTCAGCTATTACAAAATACAAAGGCTCCCATTTGCACTTAAATTTACTTGAATGTAAACAAAATACTATTTGTGGGTTTTTAAGTGGAGTTGTAGCAAAGATTACACACACCGCTGACTTCACACACTAACAGTAAATGAGACATGACAGATAAGAAGCAAGTTAAAGACATTATCATATAAATACTGATTTATTGTATTCATTTTCACTTACTCACGTTCACTGGGCTGTAGAGTAAAATCTTGTTTTAACTACGACATGCATTACACCTGCTGTTCAAAAATGTTCAATGTCTCTCCTTTACCTATATTCAAATATCTGCACACCTCTAGAGATTAATGCAAATCATGACACAAGAATAAAAACACAACAAGGACACATACAGCTGTAAGCGTGCAGCCTCCCTGCACATCTCTCTTCTTCAGTCTATTATAACTGTTATGTAACATCAGATCATAACACGAGCAGTCAGAGAAACATCACAGCGACACCCTGTGGCCAGCAGGACAAACTCTAAGGTAAAATGTTCACTGCAAAAAATACCTTTCTAAATCATTATAGTGATGCTGTAGCAAAGATTACACCTCACTTATTTTATTATGCATTACAACAAGTAAATGAGAGATTTTTATACCAAATTTTAATACCTACAACTTGCAGTACCTTGCAAACTAGCTATTAAAATATCTAAATAAAGCTGATGTTCATGACTGTGGTAAAGGAAAGAATTTAACTGATCTCTAGTTATTTACAAATGATCTGAAGGCAAACAAACAAATGCTTCATGATTTTAAACTTCTGCAGCTCAGAGCAAATCACAGACCACTTCCTCATCCAGAACAGCAGATGGGGGTCTCGAGCGAGGAACGATTTCCTGTCACTGCACATTACAACAGAGCCCAGGGCTCCAGATTCCCACAGCAGCTGCCTGCATCAGCGCTGGAGCTCCACAGGGTTCAGGCAGATGAGGATCCCACCAGCAGAACCAGCAGCGCCCCTCACGCCTGAGAGAACACTGCTAGCTGCTAATTCTCTTTCTTCTGTTTGACAGGGAGTTTCTTACTCTCCACCAAACATCTTTTTTACATCATCATATACGGTAAAACGGAGCGTAACTACAATGCAGAAAACAGAATATTGTGCTCATGTCCACTGGCATAATGTGACACCCTTACATCACAGCCCTGATGAAGCGTGAGAGAAGGTCCATAATGAGCTGTCTGGAGGTCTGGTGGGAGAGTGTAACAGATGGAGGACTCAGAGTATTGCTCTGCATGCCACATTATTGCTTTTCATTAAAAGCAGGAGAGATAGAAAAACTTAAAACACATCTAAACGAGAGGACCCATTTCTGATGCAGTTCTGAGTTCATGTGCATGAACATTTCTTCCACAGAGACGCTACAAAACAATCTCAAATAAATGAGAATGTATGTAGAAGAAAGAAAGAAAAAAGAAAGAAAGAAAGAAAGAATGAACAGTATGGGTCAGTATATCAGTATATATATTTGTTTTAAACAATACCACACAGGGAAAATAAAGGAATAAACAAGTGAATATTAACAGGAATGAATTCCAGCTGGTATTTGGCAAGGAGAGACTGGCCTGTAATTGCTACGCAATCATCACAATATTCCAAAAATATTTCTTGGCTAATCCCATCCCCGGCTCTCATTTCCATAAAGGAGACTGAATAATTACTCAGAGAGTTGATATCATACCGTCGTCTGTGCATGAGAACAATGTGTCTAAATGAACAGGGGTTTGAAATGCCCAGAGAAAGAGGCTGTTACATTGATCAATGTCTTTTCACACAATTCAAAATGGCAAATGAGGCGGGTGTGCTGTTTAAACTGAGATAACTAGCATCATAGAACCAGCGTCATAGTGCTTTAATACAAGTTGTCATGGTCACAACACACTTGGTGACCACAACACTGTTTATTCACTGTCAGCATGTGATGTGTACATTATCTTTAATTCTGCATTACATTCTACAGTATTAATGGTGTCCCAATATTTAAAAACATCAATGTTATTATAAAGGTAAAGTTTGTTGTTTGTGCTAAACCAGCTCAATGTAAAGTAAAGCTATAAGTGAGTCATTTGTTAATTGTTTTCTGGAAGAGTGTAAACATCAGGGCACTACTAAGACACTGCTCTGTTTGTCTATTAAAGCAGGAGAGTCTCTGTTAGCCTTCATCTCAGTGGCAGTTACTTGGCCGCCACATGCAGCCTCAGAACTACAAATCCTGCATGTTGTCATCTTTGCTTTATGGCCACTTTAATCCAGGGACACTTTTTTGATTCATCAGTCTGAAACTGCAGAAAAAGCTGATTGGGTGGCGGACCCTCAAGAACACACACGTGCCCTTGCTGTCAAACAGACATGCAGAGTTTGGACTGATGTGGATCTGCTCATGTGAGATGAAGGACAGTAAGTCTGCAGTAGATGGTGGAACTCTTTGTTTCAGGCTATGACGTCAACAACAGCAGAAGACCAGAAACATTACATACATTTCATACTGTATTCATACAGAATACACTGTATATAGAAATCATCTACTATAATATAAGTGTGCATAAAACATACACGCTAAAATCCACAATACATGCTTTTATAGTCTCACAGGCTGTAATTCTATATTCTGTACATCACAATATCTCGGTTTCATCTGCTCTGCCTGCAGTCCATTCACAGCACAGCTGCTTGTCTTCTGACAGACACTATAAAGAGTGAATATCACAGTTTGTGTGGCTCTCAGCTTCAAGTAATAGTTCAAGTGCTGCTGTTTGCTCTCAAAGCTTTACATGGTTTAGCTCCTCAATACACAACACACCTCCTCATCCTCAGTCTCCTGTCTGTCATCACACCTCCTCATCCTCAGGCTCCTGTCTGTCATCACATCTCCTGTCTGTCATCACACCTCCTCATCCTCAGTCTCCTGTCTGTCATCACACCTCCTCATCCTCAGGCTCCTGTCTGTCATCACATCTCCTGTCTGTCCAACATTTAGAAGATAACAGTAATACAGTGTCTCTGCTAACACGAATCAATGATTTTTATGACATCATTCTGCACTTTAGCTTCTCATCAGGATTTCTGACCAATCAAACGCTTTGTAGATTGTGAAGCACCCCACCCCCAATCTGTCCTGCCCTGAAACTTCCTGTCCCCTAGCAATCGAACAAAGCTGCACATTTCAGTGAGTCTTGCAGAATGATATGTGCTGATTTTTACGCTTCTTATGTGTCTCTCACTAATTGGTTTTTATTTCTCTTTCTTGGAAGGCAGTTCAGTCAGCTGTGGTGAAATTACACACTGACGCTTTAATTGTTACCTAGAAAACAAATAATATCTTATGAACCTCCTTAAAATATTCCACCGAGACAAACTGGTATTGAGTAGCGCTGGGCATGAACTGAGGCAGATGAGTGTGTAATGCGAGATGGCAGTATAATGTGAGATTAAAGGTAGCAGTTTTGTTTGAAGGGGAAATTGCTGCAGCTCTAATGAGAGGATTGAATCTCCGCCTCCTCATGTCTTCTGCTCTGAACCTCTGAGACGTCTCTTCACACCAGCTGAGCACTGACACACACATACACACTCTCTCTCCATTCTGATTGGTCAGTTGCTCCACAGCACATCTGCAGATTAGAGATATCGGACGGCTCACGCAGGCCACTTTATCAATGCTAGTTAATAAAGTGTTCACCTAATAACAAAATAACATATTCTCTCTTATGACAACATTATGTGTTAGATTATTTAATTATGAGGCAAGCAGTGAAGTATTATAAAAGCTCTTATTATTAAAGCAATAAAACGCTCCTCAGGGTGGCACAAATGCTGATCACCTTGTCTGGGTTTATTTTGCAATGACAACTGCCTGACTGCACAAAATACTTCATTTATCACTGCTAACTGCCAGGGCTTTCACAATATCAGCTCATTTTACGGACGGCTGGAGTTCCTGCCAGAATGTTTTCATTTAGGTAAGAGCATCTCATTATATGAGGACGGATCATTTAAAAAACATCTCAACTGCTTGCATTCGTTTTAAGAAAAATATAATATAATACGTTTAATATATGCTAATATAAACATACTATAAAGTACTAGTTGATAGCTACTAGCTGCTCTGCATGTGTGAAAATTTTCACCAGTGTAGACCAGCTAAAAGCCAAGCAATGTAGCTACAAACCGATTTCCCGCATTCTTGGCATAGAAAGCAAAAACGAATGAAAAAGGTTTGTGATTTACAGAAAGGGGAAACTGAACACAGCTCTCTGTAACCAGCGGCTGCAACGCAAGCGATGGATATTCTGACAATAAACGGATGTCGCCCACTCTGTGTGACGCAGAGACCACTCTGGCCTTTAGTCTAGACTGCATCACACAAGCACAGCTGAAGAACTCCCTCACAGCTCCTTCACCTTTCAAACACCAGCACCAAATATTAGCACACACTTGAAACACACCTCCACACTGACGCAGTCAGACTTAAAAGCCACCACCGTGGTTTCATCAGACCTACAGATGATACAAGACACAACAATACATTTACACTGACTGATGTTCTGATTGGTTATTATACAACTGGTTCTTGATTCTGATTGGTCGAGATGAATTCCACTGCATCAGTACCATTGCATGTGGACACAGTGATCCAGATCAGAGTATGTCACAGCCATAAATGAGTAAAGCACTGGTAAACAAAAGGTGTACCACACACACAATGGTGCTGCTGTGCTGAATATCAGCACGGCTGTCATTCGGTCTGAGGGCAAAAGCATTCATGCTAGTGTGATATTGATTAAATGTAGATACAGCACAACTGTTTTCTTATAGGCAGTTTAAAGATAGTTTCACACAATATAAAACCATTACTTTCACCTGCATACATACACAACACAGGCCAACAACACTCCCCCAAAATCTGGCTTCTTATGTTATATTACCATTGTTGTTTTTATGATCACCATTTGTTTTGTTGGGTGGTGATGTTGAGAGCCAAGCTCTTTGTTTGTTTTCATTTATAAAGACATAAAGCCCTGCAATGTCTTTCTCCTTTACAGGAAAGCGATCACAATTAACTCACAAAGATCACAAAGATTTTCTTTGCTACAAATTGAAACATTTTCTGAACAAGAGATGTGGGTAAAAACTTCACAAACCTTCAACAGCATCAACAGCTTTACAGAACCCAGAATATAGTTCATAAGATCTGTCTTGGATCCTATTTACTAAAGTAAAAAAGTGTCCAGTCCATTTTTCAACATCCATCTTTGTCTGTTGCACAGAGGAAAGCAACAATGATTTGGAACAGATGATATGATACGAAAGACCAAATGCTGGCCGAATTTTTCTTTTTCAGGGAACTGTTCCTTTTAATGTCACCATGAAATGAAAGCTGATGGTGTTTTTCCACTACTGTGAAGAATATGAAAAGTAAAAAGGGTTCTAGAATGGAAACAAAAGGCGGGACCAGATGTTTTCTGGAAGCGTGAACCACAAATTGACTGAATCATTGGAGAGTAAGAATGGAAACTGGCTGGTGATTGTACAGTGATTTTAGCCCTGCCCTCATCTCAACACACGTCACCAGAGATGCTGTCGAGAGAGGCCTTCATTTTTATGATCAAAGACTACAAGAGAACATGGATTTAATATAATAATGACATGGACGGGTAAATCATTAATAAACACTGACACTGTGACTTTAAACAAGAGTTTGTTCTGAAGACTGTTTGGATCATTGATCAGTAACACTGCAGCAGAAGTTTCTCCACTGAATGATTGACGTGACCGACTGCAGTAAAGATACATTCAAATGATTGAGACGAGTTTCATCAAGCACAGCTGCTGTCCTGTACAGTCATTTCCATCAGAAAATGTCCTACGTTCTCTCAAGCTCCCACACACACACACACACACACGCACACACACACAAACACACACACGCACACACACACACATGCACACATACACACGCACACTGAGATAACATGGAACCGTGATGCAATTTAGACAAAGAGACCTCAGAGAACCTCAGAGAACAAGAGCACGCTGACACACACATACACACAAACACCCCTGATTTCTGCCTTTAATACAGACACAAACACACACACACACACACACACACACACACACACACACACACACACACACACACACACTGAATCGTAACTGAAGTGAGAGCGGCATGTGAAACTTCCCATCTTCTCCCACACAGGAGCATTAGCCCCTGACTCCTCTAATCTTTAATGGGATCAGAACCAAACTGTGCTGCTGACCTGACAGCCTGATGCCACGAGACTCTCAGTTTATCCTCACAAACGCTGAGAATACTGAGAGGGAGTTAACAGTGACACAGTGAGTCTGTCATTATGGTGGGGGAAGATGTGTCAGGTGGTCATTTGTGTGTCTCCCTTAAAATGGCGAACATAATCTGTGAACAATCTGTTGCTTACAAACGGCCCATCAACACTTACCGGAACTAGCCACAAATAACTAAATCAAGCCTATTTTCTCAACAAGCTCTGTGGTGTCTGTGACTGAAACTAACAAAAAAAACACCAAATGCAGAAAATACTATTTGAAATGCTATAACAATTTTTTTGTTTCATTCAAATATTCTGAAAAAGAAAGAGTTTCTGACTGGTTTATAAATAATGTGCATCCTCTTGTATTGTAAGAGTTATATTTCTATGGTTGTGTTACAAACACTTTCTTCTGACTGTAGCAGACATCATAAATCATAAGACAACAGTATAAAGTGAGACGACACCTTTCACCTGCACACCTGCAGAACATGTCAGTGCTTTTATTTTAACAGAGCGCTTGAGTCACCAGGAGTTAGTGAGTATAAATAATGTGGTGACCTCATTACACTGGCCTGAACTAAATAAAACTCATCCCTCATCACAACCTGAAACGATTGCAGGTTTGCAGTAAAACAAGGGCTGCTTTCAGCCTCCACACTGTATAATACAGAGTCTTACTGGAATGATTCAACAACAGAACAATCAGTTGTATTGCTGGGCAAATAAACCAAGCTTGTTAATCCTATGAAGATGGAGTAACTATCTTCTTCTAACTGAGTTACGAAAAACAGAAGCAGGGAGCAGTTTAAAAACAAGCAGATTTTTCAACTAAACAGATTATTGATTGTGGCTTTATAATTACAGCTGGATAACAGAGACTTTCACTCACTGGAGAGAGAAACTGACACAGTAACCTTAACAAATATAGAGACAAACCCTGAAAACTGACACAACATTAATCATCTAAACGTCAGTCAAACGTTCACATGCAACAATCATCCAAAAGTTCTGAAAAGCATGAAATCCTCCAAACAAACTCTTAATGTTTCCCTGAACTCCACCTGCGGTGTTCAGTGTTCATGATCAGAGGCAGTCCTCAGCTCTTTACATAAGACGCAATGATGTTCTAATACCCAGCAGTGTTGACTGTGTGCCACAGCCTTGAGTTCATCACAAAGGGTTGAGTCACTGACTTCAGCACCACAGCGGAGGACAGCTCCTTCTAACCAACCCACAGTCTTAACACCAGTGTACCAACAGCACCATGATTACACCCCTGAACCTATTCACATTCATCACATCACATGTACGGTACTATAAGGCAATTAATCAGATATAGAACATATTCACAATATGTACACAGACAGTTGTAGCAATAGCTAGATCTGCTGATTTGATTGGACAAGGGAGCTAATATTACTTACATTAGAACTAGGAATGTTCTGGGTTGTTTAAAGAACCGTATTACTAAAACTGCTTTGTGCATAATCACACACCAGCCCTGATGCTGTAAAATGTTCAGAACATTCTCACTCCTGCCTGTTGCTTCATTAACACACGATTATCAAATGCTTTGTGTGGCTACATCTGAACATACGGTCTGATGTTACCTGTCATCATTCTGAAATGACTGATCCCCGAGCAGCAGGTCTCTAAAACGGTACCGCGGAGGTAGAGGAGGGACCACTGAGTCCATATCAGCCATTTTGAGAGCGGAAATGTCCAAAATAACTCCAGTATTACTGCTGTTGCTCTTTTGAAGCGTCTCCGTTGGCAACCTGAGGTAACAGAGGTAAATGTACAATCATATATGATGCATTATGCATGCAAAAAACATAATGCATAATTCATTAACAGTGTTAAGCACTTGTAGGGTGAAGCAGAAAACATTTACATCTTTAGCTTGATTAAAGGGTCAAACAGAAACATCTAATAACCAGGTGGAGAATACAAACATTTTCTCCATTTTCTCTTCTGAAATCAGTGGAATGGAAAGAAACATGGGAAAACAGAGCTGAAAGTATTAAACTCTTTGGGGAGATGAAAGTGTTAGCAGTAATATTGTCTAAAACACACAATGGGTAAGAAACTTGGTGGATGTTTGTGTTCTGTAGCAACTGATCACTGTTTACCTCCGATTTAATGTATTTAAAATTCAATTTAGTAGAAAAACTCACATTATTCTTTTATATAATGACATCAGTAATATAACACCATCATTAGAATAAATGATTTCACGCTGTACAACTGTACTGTAAACTGTTATTCAGGGTACAAATGAATTAAAGTTAGGCTTGTGCTCTCAGGTCCAGGTGTTAAATGTTCTCACCTGTCAGCGGATGGATGCTGTGGTGGAGACATGCTGGACTCTGCAAGGAGAAACTGTGAGCGTTAGTGACACATGCAGATAAAAACTAATGCAAACAGAAGATTAATAATCATTGTAATTATTCATAACTGTTATGCATTCATTTCTATGATGACTGTTCATTTTAATCTTAATTCGTCTATATCAATAACCAATAACACAACATCTTTCACAGATAATATATGTAAATGTTGAACAGGTTGTATGAGATGTCAGTTTGACCTGCTGAGGTGCATGAATGTGTATGAGTGTGTGTGAGGTGCATGAGTGTGTGTGTGTGTGAGGTGCATGAGTGTGTGTGAGGTGCATGAGTGTGTATGAGTGTGTGTGAGGTGCATGAGTGTGTATAAGTGTGTGTGAGGTGCATGAGTGTGTATAAGTGTGTGTGAGTGTGTGTGAGGTACATGAGTGTGTGTGAGGTGCATGAGTGTGTATGAGGTGCATGAGTGTGTATNGCATGAGTGTGTGTATGAGTGTGTATGAGTGTGTGAGGTGCATGAGTGTGTGTGGTGCATGAGTGTGTGTGTGTGTATGAGTGTGTGAGGTACATGAGTGTGTGTGTGTGTGTATGAGTGTGTGAGGTGCATTACTGAGCAGACGGGTGTTGAGTGGGTGTCGGTGATTTTAAAGAATGCGCACAAATCTCACATAAAATCTCTGCTTTACTGCGCTTACACCGATTCTATCTGAAGGGAATCACACCTGACAGAAAAACACAGAAAATGACCTAAACTGGGTTCTGGTTGTACTTATATACAGAAAACTGTTGTGTGAGGTAAAATACAATCATGCCGTAACATTTAACATGTGTTATTATAACATTATTATTATTACAGTTACACAAAGTGAAAAGGGGCAGATCAAGCAAAAACGGTTCTTTAGGAAACAACTCCTTGTTTTAACTTTTCCAGTGTTGTTGTTTATATTGTTTTTATTACGCATTTCAAGTTTCCTAGCAGATGAATTCTTGCATCAGTTTATGTATTACATATTTTCTTTACCGGATCGAGAATGTAAATATTTGTGCTCTAAAGCACAAGCGTGATCTTCAATATAATAAACAGATGTAAAATTATTGTATGATGTCCTTACCTGCAGGAGCCTGTGCGCGCGGTCCCATCATTGTAAATAACGGTGTTGCTGGCGACCCAAGCGCCGCGCATTTTTATCCAAAACCTCTGCGAAGTGTCCGTGAAGGACTTCCGATGCTAATGCCCTCCTGATGTCTCCGTGCTCCATTGACACTTGCGTTAAAGGGGTGGATAACGACCCCTACCCCACCTTCCCGCTGGAGAAGACCACCACTAACACCAACAGCGCCTGCATTTCTATCTGTGTTGCTTGGCATCCATGAGATAATTACACTCGTGATGAGTATTTAGGCAAAATAACAGGTTGTCCCCATGATACGACCATTTAGAAGTTCACATGTTCAAAATCTCTGCATCCGGAGACCCCAAAGGCCTGGCACGCAACCAAACCATGACGCACGTCGCGGCACGACCGCGCGCCGGGTGCGCTGGGGATGCAGCGCTGCAGGCGCAGCTGTATTTGCTGG
The DNA here is from genome assembly GCA_036877545.1 of Yasuhikotakia modesta. Classification (NCBI taxonomy): domain Eukaryota; kingdom Metazoa; phylum Chordata; class Actinopteri; order Cypriniformes; family Botiidae; genus Yasuhikotakia; species Yasuhikotakia modesta. The sequence goes on from JBAJNP010009361.1 coordinate 18,172, forward strand.
GAAATATGAAGACGCCGTCACCTCTGCATCTGTTAGGAAAAGCCACCAAGCCATCCGCTTTCCCTTTCAAAGCTTATGTCGCCACCTCCTGGACTAGCAGAAACGCGCCGCAGACAATATTACGATGCGCCTTTAAT
>JBAJNP010009364.1:0-18303 GCA_036877545.1 Yasuhikotakia modesta
TGTGCGTGTCGACTCAATGCACCACACAATTTGACCTGGATATGCATTTATTGCATTACTCGTCTATAAGCCGCTTAAGACGTGACAGACAGATCCATGTCGAGTATGTTTAAAAAATGTCACTAACAAAAGACATTTTTTTTGCCAATTCTATCCTACTTTTAATTTACCTGTTTCTCTGACTTTTTAGTCTCTGAAGTCTGAGTCACAGTATGAATTATAGGAAAATCAAAAAACAGAAAAAAAATCACTGCCACTATCATCAACAATAGATCTAAAAAATAATGTTCTCAAGCACTTTTTGTCTTTTATAGTCTTTTATAATTTCAAGAAAATCAATATATACGTTTAATTACATATAATTTATTGCATATTAGGCTAAGACAGAAAAATAATAATTATCTTCATAATTATTGCAGTGCAAGGACCTCAGAAAATGTCTCTCTTTGTGTTCTATTGAGGGTCTTCTGTGTTCTAGGAACAAGGGGAGGGGGCATAACAGAGTAAGACCCCGGCAAAGAGTTAAACTATAAAAAGATTAATTAAAAATGGGTATTTGAATATAATGATGTTCATGATGGCAAAGAACAAGCCTCCCAGCCCTTAGTGATGTAATCAAAACCTTTAAAAAGGAAAATTTGGAAGGGAATTAAAGAAAAATTGCTCTCACTCCCCTGACACTGAGGATAAAGAGACTCTGAAAGCATTCAAAGATGTGATGGAGAGAAATAAAATGAGGGAAGAGTCTAAATTTAAAGCCAGCACTGATTTGAGAGCAACACTCTGTTTATAGTTTTCTAAAATCGTAAGAGGGTATTACTGCATTATATAAAACAAACTTGACTGAGTCAAGAACAGTGAATGCTCATGAGTGTTTTAGACAGATTTAAATGTGCCTTGGCTTAGATCTAGTCTGGGACCAGAATACAAAACATGATAATCTGCCCATATTATACTCTTTTAAGACAAGAGACAAGTGAACAAGGCGTTTTTTGTGTGCATACAATACTGAACAAGTGGAAAGGGCGGAAATTTAAATATTTTCATACGCTACTGTTTGATACATGAATTGAATGTAAAAGATTGCAGCTGTCCTTTAGTGCAGCCTTTTTGTTTCTTGTTTCTTTTCAAAGAATCACATTTGAATGAAAATTCAGTAGGAGTGTTTGTTGTGAGTGGGGGGAAGGGTGCCATTGGTCAGAATCCTGACTGTCGACCAATAGGACACTAGCTGGCAGCTTTCCTCTTTCTCCTTTTCTTGTGCTCTGAAATCTTTTCTGCTTTCTGATTGGCTGCTCACACATGCAGCATCTGGACCTTTTTGAGTGTAGTGGGAGGGGCTAGACAGTGCATGAAAGCCAAATGTTGCCCCCCGTTCAGTCTAGAGTGCTCCAGTATCATTTATGTGTGGAGCAGAGGGGAGCTAAAGGAGGTTCTCCCTTTGCATACCCATGTTTGACAGCCTATTTCTCTGTCTCTTCTTTCACCAGGAGCAGCATCCAGGATTACAAGAACAAGGGGCTTGGGTTTATAAGGGGTGTTTTACAAGCCTGAAACATCCAGCGAGTGAGAAGAAAAGACCAACTACCAAGTTTCACCAGCATTATTCTTTTAACCTTTCAACTGCAAGGTCTCAGCATCAGCGTTTGCTTTGGTCTGAACCTGCCTGGTGGGTCAGTCAGTTGGACTGATGCGGAATGTGACTCTTATGACCTCTTCCCACAAGCCTGTATTGAATGAGCCGGACTCAGGAGAGAGCAGATAATAGAGGCAAGAGGCTGGCGCACACAAAAAGAGTAAAGCAACAGCAGCAGGAGTGTTGGAGACTGGTAAGAGAGTTAAATGGGCCTTTAAAGGTGCTGAAAAAAGCTTGAAATACAAAGGAAAGTGAAAACAAAAGGCTTTCTTGGGACTGCTGGACATTCTTGAACGTAAGGAAAACTTTGACCCTTATTTTACCTTATAAATTAATCACAATAATAGCCATCATGCCCGTGGAGACCCTTCGTCCCACAGATGGGCGTCTTGCTGGGGGTCCCTTCACCTCTGCCATGCCTTTCCGCATTCTCAACAAGGGACCAGATTACTTCCGTCGAGCACCTGAGACAGGAACAAGAAAGTTAAGTGCAGTGGAACGTCTGGAAGCAGACAAGGCCAAGTATGTGAAGAGCCAGCAAGTTGCACTCAATAAACAAGAGCCTGTAAAACCACCAATTATCCGCAAACCTCTTTTATCACCAAGTATGATTATGCAATTCAGAATAAACACTCCACCAGCAAGGAAAGTAACTCGTCGTCTAGCTGATGCTGAGAATGGAGGACCAGAACATGGAATGTGCAGAGGACCTCAACTCAACCTGGACATCCTAAACAACCTGATTAATGTTTGTGATGGGCCACTTGCCTCCTCCCCTACAACTTCTTCATCTCCATCTGGCTCCTCACCCTCATCTGGAGGTCACAGTGTTGGTAGTGGACAATCTGCGGAACCTCAGCATTGCGCCAACTTTAAAGCACAGCTTATCTCAACGCCTTCCTCCTCTCGTACCTCCTCTCATCTTAACAGCCAGCCCTCAGAACCAAGTCGAAGGCCACCTCCAGTCCCAGCCAGGGCTCCCAGACTGGTCCCTCAGGGTAGTTACGGACCCCCTAATTCTGTAACTGTGCGACGGGTGGATGTACGACCACAGGCAGAGATCAGAAAACCCCAGAGGTTGCCTCTACAGCCCAAACCCAGACAGACTCAAGCAGCTCAACCACAGATAGCCCAACCACAGGCACCCCCTCCACCTACATCTCCTGCTCAGCACCAGCCTATGTCTGTTCACTCTTCATCCCCCTGCCTACCCCCCAGCCCACTGCTTCTACGATCTGGTGTTATACCCCCAGCCTCCCCTGCCTTCACCCGCCTGTCAGCCAGCTCACGAGGGTCACGCCAAGGATCAGCGAGGAAACACCCCACCCTCCACCGCTCCAAATCTGACTTAAGTGATCGCTATTCACGGGTCACAGCTGACCTGGAGCGCTTCTTCAACTACTGTGGGCTGGATCCTGAGGAAGTAGAAGGTATGGGTGGTGTGGAACGTTTTGCACGAGCCAATTCAGACATTATTTCTGTATCCAAGCTTCGCAGTGTTAGTACTCCAAGCTCAGATTGTGGTGATGATAGGGATGGGCGGAGAGGAGAGGAAGAGGAGGATGATGATGAGAATGATGGGCCCATCAAGCCCAGTGAGCGTGTTCCTTATGGCATCTCGGTCATCGAGAGGAATGCTCGTGTCATTAAATGGCTCTATGGAATCCGACAAGCACGAGAGACCTCGCAAAACATCTCCAATGTCTAGAAGCTTCTTGTTTGCTCTCTACTAACACACAGTAGGAGCACCAGACATAGACTAGATAAATTGGACTTGCTGTAGAAATTTTTATGTTTATCACAAACATAATATTTATTCTGTTCCTGTTATAAGATGTTTGAAGGCTCTCAAGAATGTTTGTTTTGATAGTAATTGGATAATCTTCAGATGGTGCTTTATACATGGTGTATATTGAAGTGCAAGGATGACGTACCTCCATCAGAGAACAGATGCAGAATATTACAGACTTTTAGCACTGTGACTCTGATGCATTTTGATTTAAGCAATAACACTTATTCTAAAGGCATTAAAAGAGTGACTGAATGAATAATAGTGATGATGATGACGAAGACGGCAGTAAATCTGCTGCGTTTGCACAGTTCAGGTACAAAGTCTTTATTAAACAGCACTGCTGTGGGACCTGTGGCCTAAGCTAACTTCTGTGGAAACCATACAGTAGTTGTGAAAATCAGGCAGGTACTTATAGAAATGTTGGGTTTGTTGAAGAATTAAAGATTGATTGACAACTATTTAGGATACTTGCATTATGAGGTCATAATTTAGTGTCTGTGACAAAGTTGTGTTTAATAAGCCACAACCAGAAACAGCTGTATTTAGTTCTACCAATACACACATATGTAAGACTTGCACGCTCACACTTTGCTCCATAGGTGTCAAATTCACAAGTGCGTTAGACGTTCGATTTACTAGTTTTCGAGGTGAGACTGAGATACTGTGAAGAATTCAGAGCTTTTGTGGAGGCACTACTCCTCTGAAAACATGGCTGGTTGACTGTTAATACTGAATTTAAGTTTAAAATGTATAAATATCAGCATGTGAGAGCTTCTCGTCAGCATGCACACGTAGATGTACAGCTGTATTACGTGGCACAGTTGCACGATGTGCACTCCCAACGCATTCCAAAACGTGTGGACATACATTCCATTCAGCATAATGTTTATGTATGACTTGTGTGGGTTTGTTGTTTGTACTGCCCCTTCTGCTTGTTTCTCTGGGTTTATTTGTTTCGGAGAGGTTGTGTCATGTTTTGGACAGATGTATATGGCAGGTAGGGATTAACAGAGCAAAAAAAACTGAGAGACTGAATCCTGAGAGTTTGGCTCAACTGTCTCAGGGGAATCAAAGCTGTTAAATCTATTTGCTGCAGAGTTTTCACACTCAAAGTGAAAAGAAAGGCCTTACAAAGAGATAGAAAGGTTATTTTGACAGAAGTTGATTGAATCTGTGCACAAAGACGAGTCACAAGGCTTTTGACTGAAAACGTTGTTCAGAGTTTTGAATTGTTAAAGGAATAATAATGTTTTTCCCCTCGACTGTGCAATCTAATAATAGCCATAAATGCATTCAAAGCAGTACATTCAAAGCATTTGCTGATTTAAATAAATGGCTCTGTCAGCACATATAGAAAACACACAAAGGTACACACCCTTAACAGTTCAGTTCAGTAGTTATAATTGAAGAATGACTGTACTGTGACGGTTCTGCTTGTTCTCTGAAGTTTACTATTGTCTCAATGCAAACGTATAATGCAAACTTGCTGAAAAAGTCAATAAAGATTTGTTTTTCAATTAAATGTGCTTTCCTTGTTATTAATTCAAACCCTTTTTACTTGATAAATAAAGTAAATAATAAGTGCTTTTTATCCAGGGTGGAGCAGTTTGAAAACATTTTCTTGTAACATATAATTCATTAGAATAAAGTTATTAGTTAAATAATAATTAATAAATAATTGTATCAGACTTTCAGTCTTCCACACTGTGTGAGACATGGAGTGAGTTTAAACGTCACAGTTACAACCAAACCTAAGACAGGGTTAAAATTTGACAGATTTTAAACTTATGGATTGTGGTGAACAAAAGTGATTTTTCACTTATTGGTCACTGACACCAGATTTTCAGAGCTATCATTTAGAATTAATTTTGGTATGAATTATTCATCTGGAAGGTTGTTTCTTTAGCTAAGTGAAAAACTAAATTATTAGTTTTCTGTATTTATAAATTTAGAGTCATGCATTTTTAAACACATAAATGCACAACCAACACAATTTAATAAACAAGTAATTCTACTAAATGCTGTAAGCAGATATATATTCACATTTTGAAAACCTACCGCTTAAAAACTTAATCAGAGATTCACAATGTTATTTTTAATGACCATCATTTACTTATTTTACTCTGTATATGAAGCTGTGCTATACCAGTGCTCTCTTGGCCTGTTTATACAGATTAGCACAGACTTCAAAGTGCTTGTCTTGACAATGCTGTCTGAGAACAGGGCTAAGACTTGGTGTCACACTTGGAGCTTGTTGCCACAGTCACCAGTGAATTATGACAAACCTTCAGCAGACAGACAGACAGTTATGGCTGGAGGGCGGGAGAGGGTTGGGGCAGTGAACCATGTGACAGTGAGGAGAGATGACTGATACCCATCAGAAGAGGAAGAGGCTGAGGTATGATGAACAGCAATGTCTAGATGCCAATTAGCTGGTAGAAGAATGACTAAAAAAGAAGAGATATTATCATTGAAATAATAATTAATTCAAAAGTGAAACTTCTGTCATTATTCACACTCATGCTGTTCCAGACTATATATAGAGGCTGCAGCAAAGGAGCTTGGCAGATGGGTCACCACAAACTGTTGTTGTTGTGTATGTGGGGAGGGCTTATGTAAAAGATTTTCTCACAGGGACACAACTGAATTTGTTTGGAATAATGACAGCATTTCGGGTCAAGTATGTCCTGGTCCACAGAGATCTCTTGTAGTGGTAATTTGAGGTGAAATGTGTTTATAGTTCTTTCTTGTATGCAGTGATATATAAACAAAGAGAGAGAGTGGACACTGTGGGAGACAAACATATTTGCTCTCACTACAGCTGCTTCATACACTCAGAAAGATCCACAAGATACAGTACACACTTCTGCACCTGTGAGCCTCTGGCAATGCATTTTAATATTCATTCCTGAATAATGAGAAGAACTGTTTAGTTTCATAGGGTAACTAATTGCATTATGCACTAGTAATCAGCTTTAGTGTTTATTAAAGCCCCGTCCTCTCCTCAGCTGAGTTCCTATATTAAACAGATTAACTACTAGATTGGTGTGTGCAGTGTTTTTTCAACGTAAGACAGACCCATCACTGAGACACTCTGTAAAAAAAATTACATATTACTAACCATTCAGGGCTTTTTAAATTGTACTTTAAATTCAGCATTAAACTACATTACACATCAAAATTGCATATTGAACAATGTTGCTGATTTGCAAGCTCCCAGCATGCATTGCCACATGAGTAAATTACATAGTGGTATATGCTTATTGTTTCTTGCTATTTGTTGACAATATTTATGCTGTTGTTTCTCTTTTATAATCACTGTTATGTGGTGATGTTACACGCTCATCTTTTTACTTAATAGTGTTTGTTGATTTTCTTTTATGCTTTTATCAAGGTTTGTTAAATGTTGTAAAGGTTATGTACATCTGTGCTAAACTACTAAGCCTTGCATTTTTGTATTTTTAAATATCTAATTTGCTAACCAAGACATAAGTAGTTGCAAGGATTTAAAAGTTTTAAAAATGTTTAAATTGCCATCATTTAAAAACTGGCAAAACAAGTTACTGTCCTGATTTTATTTTAAATGGTCACAGTTACTTTATATAGTGCAGTAAACTGGGTGTGTGTGGATGTAAACTGCAGAGCACAGCTGCCAATGTATGTCAGTCTCTGACCCATCAGGGGATATGTGATGGTATAAGCTGATTACATGCACAGGGCAGATGGGTCTGTATGTGTATCGTAGTGAATGTGATATCTTGCTGCATTAAGTATCGGTTTGTCTTCTCTCACAGCCTCATTTAAAATGGGCCGAAACCACTTAACCAGTACCACTCATCTGCTTAGAGATCAGACAGCAACTGTCAATGGCTGAATGCAGAGAGATAAGCTGTAAGTTTTTACATGTCATCTTACTGGAAAATGCATTTCTTAGTCTTTTTAGTTCAGCCCATGCATGCTTATTAGCTGGATCAAACTAAAATGCATTTCAGCCTGATCTGAGCTAAAGATGTTAATCTGTGAACATTATTGTGAGATTTGACATATGTTTTTGAAATATAAGCTTTCCAAACATGTTTGAAGATTTAGTACTTTCCCTGTTGAAGCAAAACTAGAAAATAACTGCCCAAGATGGACTGGTTTGCTTTAAAAAAATCCTGTGTATCTTGTATAAATAACTTCCCCACACACACACACACACACACACATATATATATATACTATAAAACTGTGTATACCATAGACCTACTAACAGATCAAATATACTAATAACAGTCTACATTGTTTATTCATGCACAGAAACAGTTTAATTTATAATCTTATTGCTAAAAAAAAAACTTCAAATGGGGAGATAGATGCCTGTTGGAAAAATGACAGTGACATGAAGTTATTGTATCACGCAGGAATGCTAAACAACAGCTAAACTGCTGTCAGGTCTCAAATGCTGCTAACACTGATGCACTTACTGAGACCTGCTCAATATTTCATCACCCTCAGAGATCTGAGTGTTTAACAATGAGAAGTCTCAGTATTCAACAGCTATGAATTCCACCTTATAAACTTTTTATTTGACTGAGTCTGGGTAAACAGACATATTTAATATTCTATAAGCTGGTTTTAGAGACTGAAATTACAGTCTTCTTGGATGAGGGTTGTTTGTCATTGCCCAGGGCAGTAAAAGTTGTTTCTTTATTGTTTATGAGAACTGGTCTGTAGTGTATAAGTAATATGTTGGGAGAGTGCCACAGTTTCTGGCTTGGAAAAGTTTCTCAGGAATTGTAATGAATTCTTAGGTTTGTCTGGACTTAAACTCAGGAGATAAAGGCGGTTTAACCCAATGAAATTAAGGGCCCATTTATCTGAACTTTGGCCTAATCACTATGCTGTTTCCTTGTGAAAACATGCCTTTAAAAGATATGTCCATGCGAATTCTTTGTACTGCACCTTGACTCCTTGAGATAGTAACTTATTTGAGATAATCAAGTGAGAAGAGTGCAGTTGTTAACAATATTTCTCACTCAAAAAAGAAAAATGTGTCCATCATTTATCCACCATCATGTCCTTCCAAACCTGTATGACCTTTTTGCTTCTGAGGAACACAAAAGCAGATATTTTGAAAAATGTTGTTAACCAAACAACAGTGGCACATATTGATTTCAACTGCCTATATTGACTATAGCCTTCCTGTTAGCTCTGGTAGAGCATTGCGTTAACACTGCAAAGGTTGTGGGTTCGATCCCAGGGGAAGGCGTGTCCTGATAAAAATGTATGTATACCTTGGATGTGTAACTGTCTGTCAAATGAATGAGTTCCACAGAGGGAAAAAATGTTGCATATGTGTACACAGTATCCGTTTAACAAGTGCTATAAATCAACAGCATGTTTTGAGACTTTTAAAAACAAGTGTTTAACTGAAGCAAATCAAAGTCTAATTAATAGTTATTGTAACTGTAAAGAAGTAACAGCAACGCTAGCACTGGAAACCTTTTTAGAAACTGTATGTTTTTTAAAGTGAAATCCTGTTTTAGCACAAGCTGAGCTGTCACACTTGTTTAGCTGTACAAAGGTCAGCTGTTTGTCAGTGGGTCCCTCAGCCTTCTCTTCTGCCACCAGACTCAACAGATCAATGTCTGATGGTCTTGATGGATGAGTGGTGCTTGAGCAGCCATGAACTCTTATCTTTAAACCAGGTCACATGATATGTGTCACTTCCTCTCTCCACTCTTCCTCTTAATTATATTCAGTTCTGTTGAGTTAAAGTGAAGTTTATTGTTTTTTGTATTTATTATTTATTTATATTTATTGTTTTATTTGCATGATAAAACCTTTAAAAATATATATGGGGCAAAACAAATCCTTCTGACTGCTTTGATTTGTGAATCTGACTCATAGAGCTGCATGCAGGTTATATTTGCAACTGTGTGAAATTTGCCTGTTCTGTGTAATGGCACTGTGTTCCAACTAACAGCCGGTGTTGTTTTAGATAAGGTCCAGACTGTTTGTCTGATTCCTGTTTGTGTTTCTTTGAGTCTCTGTGTGTCTGAAATCTATATAGCTTCGATAGGAAAGTAGTTTTGTTTGTCCCAACATGTTTATTTTTGTGGCATGGGCATAAATTATTGAAGCTGATAAAATTAATAAGCTTCCACAGAGCGATAAGTGCTGAAACCTGTTGTAAGGTGGGCAGAAGGCTGGATATTCAGAAAACACTTTTCTAGGCACAAACACATCTATACAATGTTGGTAAGTGTGTATAATTTCAAATTTTATTTGTCACATCACACACAGTATAATATGTAGTCAAATGCTTGAAAGTTGTTTCAAGTGGTTTCAATTTGGTTGTGGACCCTGTAGGTTTAATACCCTAGTTTGAGATATCTAAAATGTATTGTGTGTTTGAAGTATTTCAAAAGTATTGATTAAATACTTCTGTATATTAAAACCTTATTATTTTATACAGCCCAACTCTGTCCTTGGCAGTTTATGTGGTTATGTAACCAGGATTTAGAGTATTTTAAATGATACTTGAGTCTTTGAAAAGGTTTGGGACACTTTTATGATTTGTTTTTTTTCCTGTAGTGCAGCTCTGGCTACAGCTCAGCTCGGGTTTACAAAATGTAACACCAACAGCTGTGTGGTACAACCTTCCAATTCATGGTTTATCTGCTGTGTGGGAACCTGAGGATCCAGCCAATGGTGGAGCCACCAAGTCATGCACCAACTATGGCAGCAAATCACCTCATATCCTGAGGGCCAACTGAATATTGGAAATCAGGAAGTGGAGGAAGACCAAAGCTGAGGCAGGAAGAGTTGAGTTGGTGGGTATTGAGGGCAGACAAACAACAGCATCATCAAAACTTTGTTCTCTGGTCTTCTCACCTCCCTCTCCATTCACTCAAGCAGAGGATTGTTACACATAGCAAATCCCGTCTCTAATTAAAAATGCAAAATCTAGCCCACTTTCCGCTCTGGCTAATGCACGTAAAGAGAGCTATGATGCGCCTGCCACAGCAGCTTTGAGATTCTGCTTCTCTCTCTACCTCCGTCTTTCTCTCTGTTTAGATCTTAGTAAATCTCTCTCGCTCTTTCTCATTCTCTCTCACACACACACATGAGCCTGAGGTGTGGGTGAAGATATTCTGACATGAAAAATACAAATGACTTCCTTGAAATTAGCAGGCGGTGATTCATATGCAATGATTCACACGTGGATGTTCAGAACAGCACGTATATATAAACTGAATATATACGCTTTCAGTGCTGCGATCCTGCATCCCGGCTTTTCCCTAAACCCTAATTAACCTACATTTCATATCTGTTTCTGCAAGTCTCCAAACATTTGGAGCTGTTCTTTGAAGTTGCTTTTTAAAAATAGTCTTTCATAAGGTGGCTTGGATGCTGAAACCTCTTCAGAAACAGTCACAGTCATCTCTCATTTTTGCTAATTTCATAATGTACTGACCTATTAATTGGTTTATTACAATTATTTAAAACAAAACAGGGATTAATTGAACCTAAACACTGATTATACATGTGCAGTTGCATATAATGTATAGTTGGTTCTGTCTCTTTTAATATTGTTTTATTTATCCCCTCTCTCTGTAATGGGGCTGTCATGCTGTTCAATGCAAGCTGTTTTCAAAGGGAAACAGTAATGTCTCAAAGGCAATGTCTCCAAACTGGGTCGTTTGAGTAGGCATGAGATCTTACAGACGCAGGAAACCTGCAGTGGAGGCTGAGAAGTGTTGAGGCTGAGGCGCTCTGAGAGAAACTGTTTCATGCACTTCCTGATTTCATTTGTGCTTGTGCAGGTGGGCTGTACTCACAATCAATGAGGTTCAATAACAATTTATTTCAATATGAATATGTATTTAATTTGTAGCTGTGATGAGGAGTAATATTCACATAATTGCGTTCAACAAAAATAGAATGTTCCTTAAACTTTATGCACATTATTTTCATGTGTTCAGAGCTTTTTTCTTTTAAAAAAAGTGAAATCTGGATCTATCTGTGCAGTGAGATACTTTTTGAATACGTTAGTCTGTATGTGGTGTGTAAAAGCCTTTACCACATTTAGGCTAAACTCAACACAGCTAAAACACAGGATAAAAGACTTTGACCTGACTGCGGTTCCCCTGATAATTCTCTTGTCTATCTGTCAGAAGACATTCACGTGCTGTTCTCATAAAACATGTACACCATAACTCTAGACTTTATACTAAGAATTGAGTTTGTGAACTACAGCACCCGAACACATTGAAATGTTGGTCTACAAACCCACACACACTCGCGACAATGCTCACTCTCCTAGTAATAGGGAAAGCACAGTAGTCTGACTAAGGTAACCAGGGAAACCTTTGGCAAACCAGTGATTGGGAATCAAACAGGAAATGACCTAGTAACTGCCTTACAAAGCACTGTCTACATAGGCAACAGTACAATAATTTATTTTTAATGGCACTGAACTATTTCTAGATACCACCCAGTATTAAATGTGTAAAAACAGTTTTTAATATGAATATTTCTAGCTAACATTTTAGACTGTCATGGTGTACAAAGATCTGGGTAACTGAGTGTATTTGTGTAAGATTAAAGGAAACCAAGACTTTTTCTACAGCTGCCTGTTTGTCCTGCCAGTCAGACTAGCTTCCGTGCCCTAAGGTTCAAAGCCTCTTATTCTACCTGAACGAGACGTAATCCCACAACCCCTGCTGTGAGGAACCTCCTCCTGGTGTTTTGGGAGACGTAGCTTAGCAGACAGGGTGGAGGAGACTCACAAACATGGTGCTAGAAATGTGGATGAAGAATACTTTAGGAAAGCGGTATAGGATAGCATAACACTACATAACACTTAAAAGTGCTTTAGCAGATGCAGTGTTTAATCCAGGTATTTCTTATACTTTGGCATGCATACTTTGTAATGACATCCATCTTATTTGAGTATTTATTTTACATTTTTCTAGCAAGGGCCCATGAATTCAGCAGAGAACTATGCCAATTTGGACACATAGCTAGTGTCACATATCTGTTGCTGCCAAACTTTAGAGGTCATAACATTGGGTCAGAGGTCATGTGGGAAGAGAAACAGGAAGGATCTGAAATAATACAGGCGCGTGTGCAGACGTTGACCATCAGCTGTGCTAGTATGTGTGTATGTGTGTGTTTGTGTTTAAAGGTCCACATTTGTCTTTCGTCAACCTTAGTTCCACCACCGTAGTCGCTGACGTATGATCACACACTAGGTTGAGTCTGCAGTTTGTGTCTTAAGGTCAGACTATTCATTGAATAGCTCAGTCACTATTTCATTGAAGGTTCACAACACTGAGAGGATCCTGTGTTTGGGTTGTTGCTTGTTTTAATATAATTCAGTTATTCAGTACAGTCTGATCTCTGTGGTCTGTAGATAGTGTGTCAACAGTAACATTAAAAAACAATAAAAGCTCTCAAAACAGTCTGACTAGGTTTAAGTGTGTGTCTGCTGGTGTTATTTTTGTTGGAACAAATTAACATGCGGAGAGAGAGAGAGACTGTGTATATTAGATAGCTGTGTAACCTGAGGCAGAAACAGGGTAGAGGTGTAGAATTTTATCAGAGCGAACCGCTTGTTGTGTTTAATGTGTCCTTGCTTGTTGCATTACTCATTTTGTGTGTGTGTGTGTAGTTCTGGATAATGTCACGTGTGGTCTTTTAATACTTTGTTTTTATGCACCATTTTAATTGCCTGATAGCTGCGGGCCGTCCGCCACACATCCCGCCCAATCCTGTCAAAGACGACCCGACCTGTCCTCTGACTCACCCGTAGACCTTCAGAGCGATGACGCAGGTTTCTCCAGCAAAGGTGATCGACTTACATCAGACACAACTTTGTTTTGGAGCAGCCAAGTTTGGCTCACGTCAGCCCCTGCCCTCTCCACACCCCTGCCGCCCCTGCTGGGTTCACCCCACTGTGGATGCTTTGTTTCTGGGGCCCTGATAATGAAGCTCCTCACTCTCTCTTTTCTTCTAAAGGAACGCTGTTTTGTTCATGCTGTGAGCTTATCTGAGCCACAAAACACACATATGCAATGATGGTGCAACTGTTGTAATGGAACTGTTTTGTTCAGTTAGCTCCTCAAGTTTAATGTCTTTTTTGTACACAGTTGTTGTGGTTCAGTTCTCTCAGTGTGAAAACATATTATTGTTATTCATCATGTTTGTGTGTGTGTGGATATACCAAAGTTTAGGCCAAATTTTACCTCACATATTTCTGTCAAAACATATCAGATTGCAAGGAATCTGTCTGGTTTGGTAGAGCTTGTATGTGGACAATACTGCATATCTGTCATGCTTGTGACTGTCCCACTCAGAACGAAATGTTTTTGAGGGAAGATTGTGGTGATACAGGGAATTTAAATTACAGTTCTCTCACATAACGCAGCGGGGCCCAACTGAATGATGTATCTGCTGAGACTTTACAGCAGCTTTTTTGAGACCACCCCAGGAACACACACAACAGGGACACAGTATAAGAGCCCATTAAGCCTTATGAAAAATTAAAGTTGTGTTCTGTGGAGCCCTGGCCTGTGTCTGCTGAATATTTCATAAAAAGTTATCTTGTTCTTTCGTTCTTCTTTTAGCGTGTACCTGGCACAGGATGTCACTCGCTGCAACTTCCTGTCTGGTAACATACACCAGAAGGAAGGGAGGGAGGGGTTTTGGCAAAACCAATAAACAATAGTTGGGGTGGGCAGTATAGAATTACATTGAGATTTTGTTATGAATAGTTACATTAAATGATTTTAAACTTTAATATTTAGACAGAACAGCCTCTAGACCATATTCTGGAAAGTACTTTTAAGATGTCCTGGGAGCACAATAACTTCCTCATATTTATTATCATAATAATAATAAGCTGGTCCAGACAGGGCATCCTGTACCCACTTTAATGCATTGTGAATTATGGAGAGAGGTTGATTTGACTTGAGATGCAGACCTGCTTTTCAATGGTCACTTGGACTGTTTCTGAGTTTCCCAGCTGCTATACAACACAGCTGTGTGTGTATGTGTGTGTGTGTGTGTGTGTGTACGTCTAACACAAAAGACCATCCAGCACTGCTCAAAAACATCTGAAAATGTTTTTTTTCTTATAAATTCACTGATCACATTTCTTCCAGTGCACCTGTTGTCCCCTCAATGTTCCAAGTCAATCGTAATAGTGTGAGTGTTGAGAGCTGTTCATGTGCAGCTGTGTTTAACTGTGTTCCAGCCTCTGCCTGTGTGTTAACCCACTGCTCAAACGAAGACAAGTTCTTTAAAAGCATTGACACACATTTGGGCTCTAATACTGTGGGACTTATTATAAAGGTGCAGCTGTGTGTTATGAGGTATCAGCTCTCTCTCATGGATTTCATATGATGCGAACAGCAGCCTTTTCTTTCATCCAACAGTTATTTTCTGCAGTGAGAGGAAAAAGCATGAAACACAATATGTGTGGCTTAATTTGCGAGGTTAATTCTTAAAGGAACAGTTTTACCAAAACGAATTTGTCATCATTTTTAGTTAACAATATCTTTGGTTGTTTGTTGCTCTCAGATCTAATTTCTAATACATCACACAAGGTTGGTCATCAATCAGTAATAGATTTTTGCATGCCCCATCATTGTTACTTTTATTATGCCTTTTTGGACATTTACAGAGCTCAACAGTGTGAATCTTCCATTTTATTATATAGAAAAACAGCCTGGATTATATATAGTTATCTCCTTTTGTTTGGTATTTGTTTCCTGATGTCCAGAAAGAAAATCACACTGGTTTGGAACAACGTGAGGTAGAGTAAATGATCATATTAATTGTGAGCCGTTGAACTGCTAAAACAGCTTCACCTGGGGAGGTTTAAAAAGGAAAGATGAAGGAAAACTGTAAAAATCATGAGTCTCATAAGGCTTTCTGCCATCTGCTTTAGCTCCTGTCTCATAAATGCTTCATTTATATTCAACGACACAGCCACAGTACAGATTAATCCCATCAGTGCCATTAAATACACTGCCGTACTCTTCACACACCTCATTTAACCTCAACATACACGCATGCACATGGGTCACAAAGCAGCCAAATGTTATAACCGACATCCTGGGCGTTTATTTACTGGCACAGCCCAGACGTCTGGCTAACCAGATGAGGTCCCCATTGGTTGCCAAGGCGACCCCACTTCACTATATGTTACTAAGCTAAGAGGCTATTGTCTGGGTGGCTACAGGATGAATGCTCAGCAGAAAATTCTGGTCCAGGAGTCCTAGTGTCTGATAACAGGGCTGATGACGTGACAACAGGCAATAAAAAGAGACATAAGGACCTCTAGAACAACATATGCTTTGTTTTTGTGGACACTTTCACTGTCTGACTGCAAATGATCACTGCACTAATGGTGTCATAAAAAAACATTCACAGACACTGACTAATTGTTTATTGCTCAATCAAACAAATACAGGTTGAACTCAGTCAAATTTACCTCAAAGGTGTGAGTGAAGTACTGTATGTTTGCCTTTTTTTCTTCCCTCACAATGAGCTCTTTGAATCCCAATTGTTTCCTCTAGAAAGACAATTAATATATTGAATGCAATGTTCAGATAGTTAGATCAAAAGGAGACTTTGGCTTAAATCCTCCTAAAATATTTAAGACATCTTAGAAAAACACTCAAGTGTTTCCTGAAAGATCAAGGTGTAATTTTGATATTTAAAGTGAAACCTAGTGTGTTAACAATAGCCTTCTTTTTGGTCTATTTTTGTCTCTTAAGTATTTACCTAAAACAGGAATCTTCTTCTGTCTTCTGAGAAGGCTTCTGAGCTCTGAATAAGCAATCTTTAAGCAATATTAATTTTCTTTGGGAGAATGTAAGTTGCTTGTGGTGATTAGGTGTAATATGAAAATTAAATGAAATCCCACCAAGCTTTGCTCATTTACAGCGTACACAGTGGTGGGACAAGGTTGATAAGGGAAAGGGCTCTTTAAAGCTTACAGCTCACTGAAAACAGATAGACTTGCACTGCTTCTGTGCTCACAGTTGTAGATTTACCACTTAACCTCTGTCAGGAGGGTAATCAATCTACTCACTCTGTTTTATAACCAGTGTGCCTCTGTTCTCTTGTGCTGTTGATAACTGTGGGTCTTTCATAATAACAGTAGGTGTTGATAAACGCTGTTAGGAGATTTAAATTGATGTTGTATTTTCTGAGAAGATACATTTTAATGCTGGAAGGTTTCTATAGAGCTTTGATGTTCCTCCTGTGAGAAATGTCACTGTTTCATGACTCAACATTCATCCCCAGGCTTTCGCTTCTTATACACACAGGTGAATTGACAGGTGACAGAAACAGAAAGACAGATGGAGGCTGATTTATGTAAGGAGGGAGGGGCCGAGTGTGTGTGTGTGTGTGTGTGTAGGGTGACAGGAGAGATAAAGCCATGTATAGTCAGTCTCTGATTAAAGTGTCAAATTAAAAAAATTACAGGTCATAGCCACGGTGTCAGAGATATACATGACAACTTTATGTATATTAAATTATATACAGTATATTATATACAGTATATTAGTATATTAAATTGAATGTCTTTTCAAGGAATAAGATATTGTGAATACATAATATTTTATTATATAAAAATGATGTATTCACAATATCTTATTCCAGGAATATTCAATTATTATGTTTAGTGACAAAAACAGAGCTGTATAATATTTTGTAATTCCTTTTATTGTAGTATGTAGTATACAGTGTGTTATAATATCTTTCTTTACAGTGATAGTGATTTTAAGTAATAACCATACTTTAGATTTAAGGATTTACTTTATTAATTTCAATTAATTGTTTTATATTGTTAGATGAAAAAGACCTTAGAAGGACAAAACACCTCCTAAAAATGAATTATGGGGCAGATATTACTCCTTATAGATATTGGTATGAAAGTGTGAGGAAATTTAGAGCAGAGTGAGAGTTCACACCGCAGAGACAGAGAAGATCAATTTGATAGTTGTTCTACTACAGTGATGATGGATAACAGAGTAAAAGATGGAAGAGGGACAGTGAAGAAGATGAGAAAGTAAAAGATGATATGGAATGGGAAGATAATCCCACAGCTCTCGGGGGTATAAGCAGCCCCCTTCCTGTTGATCCAAACTTTATCCCTACATCTAAGCCCCATGATGAGTTGATCCTCTGAGAGGAACAGAACACATGGGAAAGTGGCCTTGCTAAGTAAACACAAATGTGCATAGTTATCATTTAAGATAACTGAGCGCTCTTCTAATTTGTATAGTATAATTTGTTGTCTTTGTCATTTTGGAACCATTTCCTCTTGTCTTTGGTGTCCAAACATTATGTTGGGAAGCTGAGACTATACTCCAGCTCTCATTAGGAACCAGATTAGCTACATTTATGAACCCACCACTAAAAATCGATTTGCAAACACCAGCACCATAACAGAGAAAGTGAAAAGTGAGTTCTGGTTGGAAGTGATAAGGTCTGGTAGGTTCATGGGTCAAAGGTCAATCACTCAGGTTCAGATAAAGCAATGGTTTTCTGAATAAGAGGGACAGGCCAAGAGACGTTATCTGCACAACTGTGGTGCAATTATTTTTCAAATGACATAGACAGTGGTAAATGGACCTTATTCCACAGGGCCAGGTTTCCCATTAAGACCACACCCATAAGAGAGAGTGTGTGTTTATCAACCCAGAAATTGATGCAATTTCATATAATCATGTCCATTTGCTATATATCATTTTACCTCCCAGTCACTGTATAATTCCACCTTTCCGGCTTGGATCTTTAGGGACCTGGAAAATTGCAAATTAGATGGACACTCAAAAGATTAGAAAGTATGTTTGTCTCTTTGCAGTGT
>JBAJNP010009365.1:0-18302 GCA_036877545.1 Yasuhikotakia modesta
CACACACACACACACACACACACACACACACACACACTCACACACACACACACACACACACACACACACACACACACACACACACACACACACACACACACACCATATAGCATATGGGTTTTGAACTACATAGTTCCAAACATGAATGTAAACATAGAATATAAAGTAAACAATGATCTTTATTTTTCATTTTTGTGTGAAGTGAACAATCAATGGTTTGACTATGCAAGGGAAAATCTAATTTGTACAATCAGACTACGCACATGGGAGAAAAAGTAGGTCCCTTTTACAACTGATCAATACTCTGATTTCACAGCTGTGTTTTGTGACACTGTTTAACATACCTGTGGTCCACAGCATGTGTAGAAGTTGTATAAACTTAAATAATCTTAAATCCATCTGCACTTGATCATTAGAACAACAAACTAAAAACATTTAAAACATTACTGTGCACTGCTTAAACCTTAACATAATGCATACTTAAAAATATACTTACAGACTCTCACTGAGAGTAAATATACTTACAGTCACTCACAGAGTGCGAAAAGTCTTAAAGGAGCATTGCCTGCTCCTCTGTTGGCAGCACCGGCTTATCAATGGGAAAACTTGACACTGTCGTTCCTGGCAATAGCTGAGTGACTTCCCACAGCATCATTTTTTTTACCTTTTGGCCCCATCATACATCATATAACTGCGATAACTGAAATATATGCGTATACATTTGGGCAGCGTTATTCAATAATTCTTATGCTGTGACAAGAATGTGGGGGAGGAGTTGAGAGAGGTGTTTATAGTAGGTCTGGATCAGTGTTTTAGTCACTATACGTTTTTCAGTTAACTACTGCCATGTTTATTTTCCTGGCAGTTAATATGTTTACCAATAACAAATTGTCAGACTTATGTCAAATGATTCACGGACGCCTTCTGAATGCTTAAATATATAAATGGATCATTACATCGATTCAAATGAACGATTCACTTGCGGCGAATCAAACATCACTAGCCAGAACGCGCGTTGAACACTGTTTTCACATACAACATTCGCCACAAATGTGCTTTATCTGCATATTTCCTACTAACATATATCCTTTTACACATGACCATACCTATGCATTAGCCAGGTGATGGTGTTATAATGTATTTTTTCATGTAGCGTGTGTGTAGAGGAGTAAAGTGTCAGATTAATGAATGCTCCTCCCATCCGCTTCGGTGTTACATTGAATCTCACCGTAGTTCAAGAACACAAAACACGGAGACATGGCTACGCTCAAAACTGCCCATCAAACAGATGTAAACGATGCTGGAGATGAGGAATTCGTGTGCCCTGTGTGTCTGGAAATATTTATCTCCCCGATGACCACGCAGTGTGGACATACGTAAGTATTTGTGAGGCTTTCAGTAGGAAGTTCTTGATTCACATACTCATTGACATACTGATTCGACTCAGTAGTTTAATAATCAAGTAAAATAGATGCAAGGCTTGCGTGTCATGTCATATCGCCATGGAGTTTGTGTCAAGGAACGATTAACTCACAGGGCTTTGGCAGCAGGAAACAGAACTGGGCTACTTTCACTTTTGTTTTTCGTAAACTTTGCCACGATGATTTCTGGGAGTTGTAGTGTCCTGTCATTTATTCAAACTTTTCTATCGCTTTTTGGCTTGTGAAATTTAGACAAAGATTACTATTTCTGGTGTTTGACTGCAGTTTATTGTTAATGGATATATCACTATGAAATTTAAAAATGTTTCCTGGTCAGGTTCTGTGAAATCTGTCTTAAGGAGTGTCTGCGGCCTCAGAAGCCAGTGTGTGCAGTCTGCAGATCTGATGTGCATAAGTGGAGTAAAGCAGAACATTTAGAAGACTTGATTCACAGATCAGTTGGAAAATGCAAAGGATGTAGAAATGAGGTGTGTGGGTGCATACATGAGTTAAACTATGTTTAAATGCTAACATAATAGTCTCTCCTAGTCCTAGAATTGCATAATCAAACCATTGATTGTTCACTTCACACAAAAATGAAAATAAAGATCATTGTTTACTTTATACTCTGTTTATATTCATATTTGGAACTATGTAGTTCAAAACCCATATGCTATATATATATTTTAAATATAAATAGTATAAATAATGTTTCCTAAAAGGAAAAAAATTCTTTACACTTTGCAGGTTCGTTTGTCCCAGATGAGAAGTCACACAGCAGCATGCCCCAAATATCAAGATTACGTAAAGGAGGGTATGAAGGCCATTTTACAGAACCAGCCTTCAATTGTCAGGTATTACAGCATTTTCTATAATGTTTAATATGTGTGCTTTTTATATATACCGACATGTGAACAAAGCAGCCCAATCCTGAATATTGACCCTATATAGACATTAAACTTCTAGCACTATATTTGCCAGTGTTTCAGTTTCATTGTTCAACGCCTCTATGTAACAAATTAAAAACTACATATACTGTTCTCGATTCTTCTTTTCTTCTAGTTCAGTGCCAAACCGCTTTACATTTACCTGCCCCTACTGTGACCTCCCTAACTTTGACCAGGGTGGCCTTGTGGAACACTGCACCTCACAACACATACGTGACCCGCGTCCAGTGGTAAGGGTTTTCAGACTGAACTAGAGTTTTATTGTTGCAGGGCAATATTGTTTTTTTGCCACACTTCTATGTCTGTCTCGCCTTTTTTGATTGAAGCTTTTATATCAATTTAATGCAGTTTTATTTAATATAACATGCACAGTAATAATAATAATCAGTAAGTAAGGGATAGCATAACATGCACAGTAATAAAAAAATCAGTAAGTAAGGGATAACATAACATGAGATGTTTTCTGTTGCAAAAAGAATTTACTCAATATTTGTAATTTTATAATTTTAAACAATGAACATTAAACAACATCAAAACTTAACAGACACATTTTAAAATATAAAAAAACATAAAACACCAGATTGAGTACAACACTTGGAAATAACACAAAAAGCCTAAATAAAGCTATGGCTCAGTTGCCAACTAGTTTGGCACTATGCAAATAATTTAGTTATTGAATGCAGTAAACTTACTTTTTATTATGAAATGTGGAGTTGAGGCATTTAAAACAAACTTAAAAAAACTCTTCAAAACGAATCTGTACCCACAACATTTCAAAAACTAAACATATACAGTTTGTATAATTGTACTTTGTAGTAATATGTGTTCTCGCTCCTGCAGGTGTGTCCAATTTGTGCATCAATGCCCTGGGGTGACCCAAATTACAGGAGCGCTGACTTCTTTCAACATATTAGAATGAGACATGCATTCTCTTATGATACTTTTGTGGTAAGCAGTTTAAAATATTTCCACAACCACAACATCACTAGTGGTTCACCTTTGGGAGCCCAGTCATCTCTGATCTTTTGAAAATTGGTGAATGAAATTTGCATGCCAGTCTTCACCCTTGGTAGCTGGGTATAAGAGGAACCAGTTGGCATATACTTATTCAGACTTTTTTTTCAGCCGAGTGAATGTGTTCAGGTTCACTCACATCTCTTTAAACTGTGAAAACGTTTCAGCTGCTGGAAACTACAGTGTAAATCATTGAACTGCTTGCCTTGTCTCTGTGCTTGAGCTTTCCCTTTCCCTTTGGCAATCAGTCAATAAGTGTTAAGAGAGTAAATTGCCTGTTTTGAAGAGATGTTTGGCTCATCAGCACATTAAGGCAACGTTTGTGAATGGATTATTTTTCATCATGGGAAAATTACCATCTGTCCTTGCTGTTAATTTTCCTTTGTGAAAAATTGGATGTGGATCCCTCCAGCTCAACAACAGCTCTACCTAACTGTGAATCCACCTGCGGCACATTGAAGCTTGTTGTACTGGTAAAAAGTTTGAAACATACTTCACAGGCTTCTGTTAGAAAATTTTAACTTATGAGTACATTCTAACATCAGTGCACCACCAGGGTTGGTTTGTGGCTATTGATATGATGGACATGTAGATCGCAGAGCATTTCTTTTCTTTGGACTCTTTGGAGAAACACACCCAAGCTGTGTTTCTCACAGCTTGGCTTCCCAGGAATGTCTGCCCAAGCTTGGCTCCTCAGTTAGTGTTATCCTAGCCTGGTGTGTTTCAGACAGAAGCCCCCAGTTCCACCCGAGTACATCCAGAGGCTCCTGGGACAAACGGTATTCTCAGCAGCAGCAGTTCTAGTGCTAGCTGCAAAAATAAGTCCAGAGATTGGCTTGGTACCAAAGTCAAAGTCAAAGTGGAGTTTATTGAACATATCAGATTTCTAGAGTTGCTGACTTTTCTTGCCCGGAGGAGGCTGTGGCCTTTGTTGTAGTGCACAGTTTTCAGCACAGCTGCCCTGGCACACATCTGGCCCCCAGTATTTGTTCCCAGTGAATCTCATTGCACAGATACTGTGCAAAGTCAGGAAAGACTCCTGGCCAGAAATTCCACATCTGGCTCTTGGATGGGACTTGAAGAACATAGTTCTGTCCACAGTGGTGATAGAAACTGGATCCCTCAGAATCACTCAGGCAAGGTCAGGTACATAAGGTGCTATGAGGGGCAGTTCTTTCTTCTTTTGGAACTTATCTGTGGTCCTAAGACCCAGCAGAGAGTCTTAGTTGAACCCCTGCGAGAGGCTAATATGAGGGCCCTGACACTAAAAACAGCCCTTTTGGTGGTGCTCTCTTTCAGATGGGAACAATACCTGCAAGTGCACTATATCACCAGTGTGTGCCTGCTTTTAAATTGTACCTTCATGTTGTCCTGAGACCCCAGCCCTGCTACATGCCCTAATGCTCCCACCATTCCCCTAGGGATCAGGTGGTAATCTGCTCCAGAGGGAGAACCAGCCCTTGCTATACTTTGCCCATGACATGCGTTTTAAGTGCGGATTGCACTGTGATGTGGGCAGTCAAAAGAGGTCTTTGTCTTCTTTGGAGGTCAGAAGAAGGAAAAGGCTGTCACCAAACATAAATTGGCATGCTTCATACCATTAATCTAGTTTACCAGTCCTGTCATGGGCTCTGGCTTATGCTGTTCATTTTCTGACCTAGCCGGTTCTAGGACAAGCCTGAGGCACCAAATGCAAATAAAAAAAGCTCAGGTGATTGGGCTCCCAAGGGTGTTATCACCCAAAATCTTGTTCCCTACATCAGGGATTACAGGGTTACAGACATATTTTCCAGTGTTAAATAAATATGTAAACGTGACGTTGTTTTTATCAGTAATGGTTACGAATAACCAAAATGTGACCTCTGCACCCATCCTTTGTAAGGAGTAAACACACCTGGAGCAATGGGCAGCACTGCAGCACCCAGGGAGCAATCGAGGGTTAGGTGCCTTTAAGAATTTAAGAAAATTGCATGGCAGGCTATTATTTGGGTGAAAAAATGGAACCTTGTATTGAATTGAAGGTTAGATAAATTTGTTAGACTGCAAGAAGTTACTAGAGCAGTATGTAAAGTCCACTAACAGAGTCAAATAGGCCAACCTATATGTCATTACAATATTCTAATGCAGAAATATGGCTTATTCAGGGTGTTGAAACTGGCCGTTAAAGTGTAACTAAACCGCTAACAGAGAATAACAGATGTTTGTCTAATGTTGTATACATATGCTTAAATATGTATACATATGCTTCAACGTATGCTTATGTTTTAGCATAATGTTAGCATGATGGTAATATGATTTATCATAACACTAAAAATATGCAAATGAAAGCTTGATATGCAATATCATGCAAATATGCAAATGAAAGTTTTAGCATGATGCTAAAATGTTGTGGTATGATTATGTATGATATTAGCATGACATATTAGTATATCTGTGTCTTATACATGACATTTAGAGGTTGTTAGGGTGCTCGAAATAGTTGCCAGGGAGGCTAGAAAGTGTTATTTACTGTGAGTGCTAAGGATCTGATGGAGCATGTAGTGTGTGTCTGCCAAGAGCTGACCACATCTGTTATTTTACAGCTTTTCCAACAAGAAAAAGTTTAAATTAAAAAATTAAAACACATTGAATGTGGCCATACAAAGAGTCACTGTAAGTGCACCTCACAAATAATGAAATGTAATTATAGGCTAGCTTATTTAAAAAATGTAATTATAGGCTAGCTTATTTAAATATATATATTTTTAATATCATATTTTATAATTTAATAATATAATTTTACATTTTTCTATTTTATTATTATTTCTATCACTATTTAACAGTAAGTTTTGTGCTCTTTAATACAATGTGCAGTTGAAAGTGTGTCATTTCGAAATGTTATTATTAGTGTTAAAAAACATTTGCATATTTTAGCACCATTTAAATAAAATCATTATCGTTTTCTTCACTAGTGCAGTTAAACACAATATTAAGCAAATTAAACAAACAAGTTTAGCCAGCGAATCATCTACCGTTGAGCCATTGAAGCCAAGATGAAACGGTCAGATGATGCTTCAAAATCATGGAATCACATGTTATCTGACCACCAGTAAAGTAGACTAACATCACCAGATAAGCAGATTCAGTGATGGAAAAGCTGTTTTATTTATCTATCAGTATGGTACCCTAAACTACTTGTCACCTGCAATGTAAAAAGCAAAGACGCTGCTTTACTTAACCATATGCAGATATATTTCAGGTGTTTTTGTAAAATTACCCTCTCCTTATTTTCAGGATTACGCTACAGATGAACAAACCATGATCGAGGAAGCTCTACAGCGATCTCTTCTGGACAACTGAAGCTAGTGAGACATAAATCACCAGCTATATTGAACACAACCAAAAATTTCAATGATTAAAGAGGTTCAATGCAAAACTGCTACTTAACTCCTTTATTTATCAAACCTATAGTACATATCATGAAAATGGTTTTATTATGGTGATTTCTCTTTAAAAACTGGTGATTTGTGATTAAGCTGAAATTAGTGAATGCTTTAACTGTTATACTAGGTCAGCTACATCACACAGCCAGCCATACATCCTATATTGAATAGTTCTTTATAGATTCATAGAGTTGTCAGAATGCATTGGACAATCTATAAAGTAAATAATTACATTTATCATTACAGATGTTTATAATAAATCACTGGTTGTATCACTGTAGCCACAGATCGCTCTATAAACTACATGGGGTATTTTTTATTTGAATCATTTAAAAACCTATGAGCTAATTGAACTGGGAGCTTCTGTGACTTTTAATCACAAAAACATTTTAGTCGTTCATTTAGAGCAAATTCAGCAGAACAAAGTAACAAGCTCATAGAATGTTGTTAGTTGGTATATTCTGTTACTTAGAGTTTGAAAAAGTACAAAAATAAGTTTGTGTGGAAACCAAAAGGGGGCAGTGTTGTATCAGTGTTGTCGCCCTTAATATCAGCATTGTCCATATGCTTGGTCTGACTAATCAAGGCAGCGTTTCTCAAATGCATTGTGAGCCAAGCTGATTGTATTGGTGCTATGGTATATTCAGGTTTACAATGCTTTTGAGAAACGCAGCCCAGACCCATATTAATCTTCCTATAAGCTTCTGTATAAACTTCTAACACAATTGAACTGTTAAAATTTTAGTTTATAAAGCACAACTTGTATTACATGCAGTTTGATGCAGATCCTAGAAGCCTCACATGCAGATAAAGATATTTTATGATAACCACATCCAGTGCCTGTCCAGTTATTGTGGTGTTTATGCTTAATGACACTAATAAATTGGTTGTAGTTGTGCCTGCTAGTTGTGCACATTGCTTGTGTTAAACATTTTTTCATCTATTTAGGATCTTTTAAATGTGGCCTAGTGTCATTTCTCTTAGAAGTTTGTGTAATTTTTAAATAAGCAATTTTTTCCAATAGCTTTTTTTGTCTGTTCAAAGCATTCAGTTTTGTTACAGTGTGAATCTCCATTACTGTTCGTAATTTCCTGACAGCTCTCATGTCGGAAGGTGCTAAATCCTGATAAATTAAAGCTGTTGAATTATTTAAACACTGGATGCTGAAATTACTCTCAGTGATTTATACTGGTGCGTTAGACATGCCGGGCTTGGAACAACAGCCACCTCTCTGATGAATGAGGTGTGAGAGGAAGCAAACACTTCACATGGTTACAGCATGGACACAGCCCACCTGCCTTCCCAGAAACCTTTTAAAAAAAAGATTCTTACCCCAAATACTGTATACTAAAAAATGTAAAGTTTTCGAAAAGAGATTGAGCCTGATGACTTTTATCACCTGATTGTTCATCTCAGTCTCAGATAAGCAGCTGCCTGCCTAAAACCTCTATGCTGCTCTTAATAAACAATATTGTAATACCAAGAATATTGAACATCCCAGAACCAAAGCCAACTCAAGAACCACATAAAGTTAATATGAATCTTGATAATATGAAGACAGAAGACAGATTTTGATGAAGACAGTATTTTTTGCTTTATCTATAACTATATATTATTTTAAAAACTTTAAGAAACTTGGTCTACACTAGGTGAAACTCAGTTTAATCCATTTGTTTGGTGTTTGTGGGGATGGTGTTAATTTAGTTTTTTATTAGTTGCAAGGGGATTTATGATGAAACACTGCCCAGTAATCAGTGTTTGAGCAGCAAGTTTATTTACACAGTCCACAGGGACAAAAGATGCTTCACTTTGTTTTGCTTTCACGTTTGTTGTCTTTCCTTCCCACACACTGTTTCAGTAATTGTTTTCCATCAGGACTTCTGTTGGGCTGCACAGTAATTCTTTGTAACCTGCTTGATGTTGTTTAGTTCTTTAAGAATTCTTTCTCTCCTTGTGGTTTTTATACTTTAGCTTCTGGCAGCTGTAGAAGTTGTGTAAGGTTCATCTAATTACTGTAGTTACTGTAGGGCTTCCATTCAGGAAGGAAATGGTCCTGCAAAACACTCTTTCTTTCCCTACTTGGTAGCATTTGCAAGAGAAGAAAGAGGGAGAACACTTTTTTACAATGAACAAACAGAATGGAAATTTTAGAGTTTTATCATGAGGTTTCTTCAATGAAAAAATCTTAAATTGTTAAGATTTTTTGTTCATGCAGTGGAGAGTTAACATTATGCATTCCTCCTGAATGGGCAAACACCACTTCATTACCTGTTGAAAATTATAAATGGGGCCATTCATTTGATACTCATAGAGTACATGCCACAAACCATAATGTACTGACCTTGAAAAATAATATTTTGTACGTAAAACATGAGACATGATCTGCGTTGCCTCATTTCTCCTGAAGGACCCTCACTTCTAAAGCTTTCTGACTCATTGATGGCAGTTCTAATGACTAAGATTAATATGTGATCAGATTATCATGGTGTTTTCTTGCGGCTGTGTACTGTTTATATTTGTGCCTGTAAGTGTAAGGCCTCTTCCCTTCATGTTTTGCTGATCCAGGTATATATGTGCATTTTGATCTTAGCACAGGGAGTTAGCTCACCATAAAAATTCCTTAACGTCAGGAAAAACAGGAAGCCCAAAACAGGAATCCCCTCATCATGTCCTGATGATGTGCATGCAGGTTAATCCTTTTAGATGTTTGAACAGAAATGGCCACTGGGCATCCCCAACTTCATAACCAAATCTTCACCGACTCTTCTTCCGTCCAACTTCCAGCTGCTCCTATGTGGCTGACTGTAACGAAGAAGCAGTCTTAGCTTTGATTTGAGATGCCTGAAACTAAACTGGCACTGAATCAGCTCCTGCTACTACCACTCATCAACTTCCTGTGCCCTATACAGCCTTAAAAACATAAAACAGAAAATCTGTCTTAATATAATAAAAAACAATGTTTTTCCACACTTTATTAAGGACATCTAATAACTGTGGCAGTGACCTTGACATAAAATAACTACATGCCTATAGTACAGAAAAACTGCTGAAAACTGCAGCTTCGATTCTAATCTCATGTGACTTCTAGAATTTCTGAAATGATCCAGCAACATCTTAAATTGTTAAAAAAAGTCAAACACCAACAGTTTGTAAAATTCTCTAATGATCAATTTATCTAACATGCTTTTATGCATTTACAGTACAATATTTGTTTCTACAGCAAATATATGTAAAAATGGCTTAAAGCAAAATGTAATGAAAAATTTAATTCACGTGAGCTGAAAAAATTCATCTGGTTTTATAAAACAATTGCATGTAAAAAAATCCAATTGCATGTAACACATGCTTAACATACCTGTACATAAATGTGTTCCTACACTTGTTCATATTTTGATTGACAAATTATTCCCAATAAGGGAACATATGACTGCCATTAGTAATTAGAAAAATACATTTTAGAAATATTAATTAGAAAAAGTCCATTTAAACATATGCTTATGGAAGATCTTTAAGAATGCACTTATGTTTCTTTTATTGTATGTTATTTTTTATGTATCTGAAGTTGGTCCTAATTTGTATCCTGATTTTTTTTTACAAAAATATAATACAGATGGTCAGCTGGATTATAATTACAGCTTGACTATAAAGTGTGTTTGTGTAGCTCTGTAGCCTTGTATTAGCAGTACAAAGGTTGTGGGTTTGAACCCAGGGAATACAAGTACTGATAAAAATGTATACTTTGAATTCACTTTAAGTCCCTTTGGATAAAAGCGTCTGCCACATGAATAAATGTAAATTACAGTTTTTATCTTCTTTGCCATTTGTGGCAGTGGTTACTGCATGTGTCATAGTGGCGTATGTGGAAGATTCCCCTGCCAGGAAAGAGGGAGGGAAAAAAACAGAAGGATGGTAATATCACACAGTGGTGCAATGGACAGTTAACATCCTCAGTCACCTTACTAAAGTATTAGATCACTGTAATTTGAAAACATGCTGTCTACACTTTATAGATGACACTCCATTATTTTTCCAGGCTGTATTTTACTGTGGTAAAATCTCAAGTGCTACGATCACATGCTTGTTTGTTCCAGACGATCATACTAGTGCTGTCTGAATGGACTCCATTTTCCATGAGCTCAACATAGAAATGGGATTTATAAAGACAAATTAAGTCCTTTCTTATGTTTGTCATGTATCTCTTAAAACTTAGTGGGTTCAAAAATCCTAATTTAGACGTTTTACATTGTCATTTAGCTTTACACTCAAAGATTATTTGTATATATATATATATATATACAGAGAGAAAAAGACAGAAAAACACATTTTTAAACTATTGCAGCCTGCAAGGGCCGTAAGCACTTTACCAACATTTTTAAAATCTTCTTAAGGTGACATTGCCTCCATTCTCTTGTAGTACATGGAACATACAAACCAGATACTCTAAGTACAAGTTTATTATATACACTGTGTTGAGCTTTTCAGAATGTTTTCTCAGAAGTTTACCCAAAAATCAACATCAAAGAATGTGTCCTGGTAGATTTGACATCTAACAGAAAACAATATTCTGCTAAACTTTCCCTCATAGTAAACAGAATACAGCTAATAATATAGATTATGATTTTTTGTAAATATAAGAAAAATGTTTGCTCTGTTCATTAAAAATCATTTAGGTTTAAAAGTTTCATATGTGAGTCTTTTTATTTTGCATTTGTGTGTGGCTTTGGTGTTTTTGAAGAATAACATGGTGTATATTGACTTATGCATTTAAAAGGGAAACTGACTATGAATTAGAATACTGGGCCAAGAAATAACTGAAAGCTGATTTCTGTTCACCTCCCTCCTGTGGAATAAGACAGGAACATATGAAAGCATTTGGACATGGCAAGCCCCAGGGCTATTATTTCCACATTAATTTTTCTATTTGAATTTAAGCCTCACAGGGAAAAACTCAGGGAGGTGCAAATGGAACACAGGGAATACCAGCTTTATGTGATAGGGGCTGCAGAGACTTCAATGCCCAACAGAGGAGGCAATTTCACTTCCCAAAACCCCATGCAACTATGTCATTACATATCTGCCTCCTACTAAAACCTGGTTTGAGGAGAATTTTTTCCCTCACCCCCTTCAGTGCTCCTTGCAGCCATCTCCAACCTCCGCACTGCCTCTGGATGTGTTCCTGTTAATTAGGAACCATCTACATCTCAGAACACCTTTTTTATTAAAACGTTTGTGCTTTCATGCACAGCATCCTGCTGTTCTATTACAAGGTAGAATCTGTTCTATTAAAGTCTTATCACAAATCTAATCACTGTTTAAATCACTTAATTAATCACTGTCCCTCACTAATCACCAGTAAACCTGGACCTAGGAGTTTTATGATTATGGTTCTGATTCAAGCATAAAATGTATATATATATATATACACAAAACTAAACACGCATACAGCTGTTTGGCTTTGACTTGGTTATTAAAGTGGCTCAAACTGATTTTTAAGTCTCGGATGTTGTGTATCAGACTACACTATTTGTGATGTATGGTTGTTGTTCCATTAATCCAGCATGGTGTTGTCTGTTATTATCTGCTATTATCTTTATCTTAAGTGGCAGCACAGAAATCACTGTTAGTCTACATTGTTACACTCTAGAAGAATCTATTTTCCGTTCTTAACCTTCACCCTGATGAATCTCCAGCTCTGACAGGGACTTCTGACATATGTGATGTGTGAGAGGACAGTGTGGAAATAGATAGGAAATCAATCACCGGCTTCCTAAAACAGGTTTGTATTGTGTAATGTTGTTCTGAGTGTCATAAACCAGGTTAACATGGACACATCGCAACCAGTGATTGATGACACATGATTCCTGAAACTTATGCTCTCTTAGGCAGGTGCCTCAGATCCATATGAGATCTCTTTTTCCCTGCATGGAAATGTTATTACAGACAAGAATCTAAAAGTCTTGATATACCTCACATCAGGTTGAAGAACGCATAGGTGTGACATCACCTTTGGCCACACTTGATTTAATGAAAACATCCTTTCTACATCATTTATATATTTATAGATAGTTTCTGATCAATTTGTTTGTGACAAGCTGTTTTTCCCCTGAGCAAAGAATGAAGATGAACCCTTAAACCAGGAATTTGAGAAAGGAAGTTGCTTACAATGCTTTGAAAACACACAGCACACAATAAGTAACTCATCTGAACACACACAAACAGTCTCTCATCATTTTTGTTGACACCGCCCATTTCCTTTCTGATTCCAATCACTGGTGTCTCCTGTCTGTGATTTAGTCTTTAGAAAAAAAAGTCGCAGTTAGCTCATCTGTCAATCAATGCACATAAGTTGTCTGTTCTACTCCATACACCTCCACAAGCCCACGGCTCAATTATTAACAGGCAGGTACTAAGCCGAACTGCTGACGGGACACCCCCTCTTGACAGCTCATTTAAAAGACAATGGCCCCATTTCCCCCACCCCCACTTAACTTGTCAAAGCAGCGAAAGCACCTTGAATCTGCCTAGTCTGACATCAATTACCAAGCCATTTAAAGCAAGACATCACCATGTACGAAAATTTTGAAATCATCAGCTTATCAAAGTTTACTTCTTGAACTACAACTTTTTAATAAACACTTACTATTAAAAGCAGGGACCTACTGGGGGACATGAATTTCTCTAATTTTGTTTTAAAGATTAAACATGCTACAGTAAAAAATCTGATTAAAAAATTACTATTACTTTTATATTATTATTACTTTTATCTGTATTGACACGTACAATACATTGCAGAGAACTCATTCAAATGAACATTTTAAATTTTACATACTTTTTTTTTCTGTTTTATCATGTAAGGCTTGATGGCATCAGCTATGCCATGCTAACAATGCTGATATATAACTACCAGTATATAACTGTGTCATTTGGTGTCTGTGACACTTCTTATTTGTAATGATACTGTAATGGAATCCTTCAAATTCAAATGAGCCTTTAAGGAAATACAATCAAAGCAGAAATCCTCACTATCATGGTTACACATTGTTTGTCACAGAGACAAATAGTGTTATTGTGCGACTGCAACTCATTTTTTTTTACTTGCACAGCGTATGCTTTACTTTATAATAGGACATGCAAAGTTGTGGTATAACCAAGAATGTCCCTCAAGGCCATGAAGCAGAAAACAAACTGTCAGATCATGGTAGTGTCCCCCTGCCCCACAACTCTGTGACAACATTTCCATCCTCATCTTCAGATACCTCAACTATCTACAGTGAAGTTTCTTTCTTGTCTTTTGAAATAGACTACACTGGCAGATGTGTCAGTCTTTCTTTCAATGCTGCCACACACCTTCCCCCTCTCTGATCTTAAGAATTAAGCAGGCAGGTAGCAGGTTGTTAAAATAAAGTGAGGGTGGCTCAGGGTAGACAACTTTGAAGAGAGCTAGTAGAGAGGTGTTTGATTGAAGTATGGTACAATGGTTTGACAGTGGTGTAATTGAAAAGACCAACATGGGCATTATTATGCTTTATCAGTTAGCATTACTTTAATGAATTTTATGAATTCAGATAAGGTACACAGCTAAACATTAATGCCACCTTTGTGGAACTTGGGAGAACACCCTTACTCAGGTGAAGGGGCAATAATAGAGGGCTTCTCAACTGTCTCACATGTATTTGTACCATCAGCAGATTCTTTTCTTTCTTTGACATCTTTATGGTGCTGCTTTTGAGCCCTCCCCTGCTGGTTTCTTTTTCTTCTGCCTATCATTCCCAAAGTGACTCTCAGGTGCACATTTTTGACATTTCCCATCATGAATTTCTCAGGCAGAGTTCTATAAAAGAGGAAAACAAGAGTGGATTTAAAGTTTTCTTGGAATAGTTAACAGACCAAGGGGAAGTGTGCTCCCAGAGAGAGTGAGAGAAACAGGAAGGAGTTTTGGCTCTGGGTCAGAAAACAGTGGAGAAACAGTCAGGCATCATGTGAGTAATATACATATCATGCTACAGTCATGGGGGTTGCCTGTTAACTGTTATTACACATTAAACCTTTTTCATTTATTCATTAATGTACACCATAATTATTAGTGTCTCAGTTTAGGGGAGATGTTGGTTGGTTTTGTAACTAAATATTAGCCTTTGGGACTGTGATCTGTCCCTGCAAACGAAATGAGATGGTAAACTTTGTTATAGTGTGTGGTATAACTAGTGTTATTTGGCACCTACTGGGGAGTGTTTGGGCTTGTAAGGTAGCAGGTAGCAACTGAAGTCTTCTTGGGAAACACACCTCACCCAATTGCTCCCCTGCCACCCCAATGCTACTCATTGCTCCAGGTGTACATTCGCAGGTTACTACTCCACGGTGTGCACACTAACATGTCCAAAAACATAAAAACATATGATATTATATGATCTGATAATATCATAGCATTGTTAATAATTATTTCTATCTATTAACATTGGTGTTCAACTTTACAAAATTGAGTTGGTATTAGCAACTTGACTGAAATACAGAACTTCATCCCTTGTATGCCAAAGGTACTGCCTAATGTCTTCACTACTGAATTCTTTACAGCGGTATGGTCTATGTTTTGTATGATTTGTTTTTCTCTGTCTATCCTCTGCTTGTCACAGTCTGTGAGTTCACTTCTCTTAAATTATTATTAAATTATTATAAAATCTATTAAATTATTAACTTCAGCTAAGGGACTGAATGCTTTATGCTGAGTGGGCAGAGAACAGATCCGGCTCTATGCCACCTCAGTTTAGTAAGTTCAGCCATTCTGAAGAGTATTACATGGAGTGTCCTCCATTAATGACCCCCCCCCACCTGCAATCACACACTTTCTCACTCTGTGTCCCAGGTCAGAACACTTTTTTATAGTACTATACACTTTTAATGTTTAAAAAAGGCTAAATGTTTAAAAATACAGCACATTGTAACAACATTACAAAATTCATAATCATAATTTAATAAAACTCATCCAGTCTAATGCATATAGGCCTTTTTTCGTCTGTAATTAAAGGTTAATGTATGCATATATTACACATAGATATAGTAAGATAGTGAGTAAGATAAATATAGATAGAAAATGTGTTTGTGTATATGTGTGTGTGAATTAGTAACTTTTTTCACCCTCACTATTATAAAACCTTAAAATTATGTATGATTTCTGAAATCTCAATTTAGACCTGTAACCTGTAACCCTGTATTTTTAGCTTGTGTTCATTCCCGCTCATTTTGTTAGCACAAGACAAGTTGATTTTGGGGTGAAATAGTGAATTAGACTTCATAAGATATACCCTTATTTACTTAAAGGTGTAATATTATGTCAAAATAGGGGATGACCTTTGTTTTACATATGGTTCTATTCGGAAGATAGTCATTGAGCTTTGAAAGAAAATACACCCTCATATCCACAGTGCACTAATGGAGCTACCAGGGACCTTCTCGTTTACTGCATCCTCACTGGTCTGGGGGGATCCCCAACGGAGGTTTCCTTAACCCCCCCCCCCCCTTGAATCAATGATTAACCCTGGCAGTAATCAATGATTCTGCTGACTGTGAGACATTACTGGAGTCTTGCAGCTGCCACATGTAGGAAGCGTCTACTCTCAAGTGACGAAGAACATCCTATTCAGTCACACACACACACACTACACCCTCCCATCTCTGTGCACCTGAATGGCAACACACTCAGTGACAAAGGTCTTCCCTCTATACTGCACCGACTAAGGCACTGTACTGTGTGGACATTTGAATGAATCATCCTTTAAAAAATGAGCCTACAAAAAAGCACTTAGGAAAAGACAAGACTGTTACATTTTTAAAATCTATTTTTTGGAAATAACAGAAATAAAGACCAAGATTTCCCCACTACTTTCCCTCCAGTTAACATAGTGGAATTCAGGTCTCTCTAGTGAGTTTTCACTAGATAAACTAAATTCAGCGATAAACTAAATTAAAATTAAAAAAATTAAAAAACCTAAACAAATAAAATACTATGTACTACTATACTTTATTCTATAAATAATTATGGATATATGGACATTTATTTTATATACTTATTATTACTCTAAGTTAGTTTGTACACTGTACTCATATGCTGTGGCATTTACATGGTACTCAAAGTTTCGTCAAAGCATACTACACTATTTCTATCATGGTGTGTTCATTAATTCTTTAGCTTCTCAGTAACTAAGCAAAGTCCTGTCTCATTACAGTTGTTCACGTTCACTGTAATAGCAAATTTCAGTACTCTCTGAAATCTGCACGAGATCCACTTTAAAATATGAATTTTAATTGGCTACATTTCCAATATCCAAACATTCAGTCTGCTTCTAAATGCACATATCCAATTCACAGATTAACAAGTTATAGAACAAATCAGTGAGCAAAGGTCCATCCACAATTTAAGGGTCAGACACTCATATTAATGACTGGATATAATGATTCATATGAATGAATGGAATCTTTTTGGGCAGAAGATTA
The DNA here is from genome assembly GCA_036877545.1 of Yasuhikotakia modesta. Lineage (NCBI taxonomy): Eukaryota > Metazoa > Chordata > Actinopteri > Cypriniformes > Botiidae > Yasuhikotakia > Yasuhikotakia modesta. The sequence goes on from JBAJNP010009365.1 coordinate 17,293, forward strand.
ATGTACAAACTTGCATTGGATATGAGGTGTGTCTAAAGTAGGTGAAACAGAAGAGACAAAAACTCAGATATGAACTTAGGATCAGATTTGAAAATGAATACTTGTGGTGTAAACACAACCCCTTACTCTTAATCTAACCTACACATATGGTCTATGGTTTTATGACTCAAATTGCTTAGGGGACTGTTTAATTTTGTAAACTGGAATCAGGGACACTCCAGTTACACCTGACACTTGTTCCAGTTTTGGTTCAGATAGATGCTCTTCCTGATGCCAACATACAAAGATTACAGATGTTAATGGTAAACATTTTTATAAGCCTTCTGTTTTTAAACAAAATGTTACAACTTTGTTGATTTGAACAGAACAGCATATCTTGCTTAATTTGATACCTGTCATCATGTGACTAAGCGTCTTATAGTCTCAGCAAAAGTACATAGCACTTTAGTAGGCTGTCTGTATATATTACCTTCTTCTAAACCACTGAGATAAGTATGAGCCTTCACATGCAATGGCAGGTAATTCAGTCTGTTTTTTTCTATGAACTTTATATTCATGCCAATTACAATCTTAGTATCACTAATTAGTTTATTAATATACTTATACTACTACTTATACTGATATACTAATTCTGTATGATACACTATTTTTTATACTATACTATATATATACTTTAATACAATTAAATTAGCAATAATACCATGTATTCTGTATTGTATGTGTTATATATATTTCAAATTGTTTGTTTTAAATTATTTGTAAAGTTGCTTTGAAACAATGTAACATTGTAAAAAAGTGCTATATAATTAAATTAAAATTTAATTGAACTGTTACCCTTGAGTGATTTACTCACTTTGGGGGCTAAAGGTCAGCTGGACTGTGCAGGATTTGGGTGCTTTATTAGTGGGCACAGTTCACATAGGTCTGAATAATATAGTGTGTTTATCTAGTGTCCTGGTGGAGTGTGTAGAAATGTAGAAAAGCTAGGGAGAGTGAGAGACAATATGCTG
>JBAJNP010009366.1:0-18302 GCA_036877545.1 Yasuhikotakia modesta
GCCACACCCCCTGTATGTGTGCCACACCCCCTGTACGTTTGCTTAAACCGTTTTCCCTCTGAAAAGTTCCCATGATGCACGGCGCTTCCCCGGCCGCTGTGTCCGCAGCAACCACATCTGCCACAAGTGTTCCCTTCGCATCTGCATCAGCCAATCAGGTTTGCTCTTTTATGGCTTCTCTCTCTCTCTCTGTCTGAGGGATGTTTGTGAGTTCTGGGGTTGCTCTACACACTTTCTTAATGAGTGCACTGACTCAACAAACTCCAGAGTTTAAAGGATCTGCTGTAAAGGTTCTGTGCTTATTATACCACTGAAACGATTCTATTACATTCAAGACCAAACTTAACCATTAACTTTAACAGACGAGGAACGATACCAAATAAATGAAGCTTCAATTCTTCAGTCCACCAGAATAAGGACAGTGTTGTTTCTTGTTATATTTGATACTTCTAATATTATTTTAATGTTGTTTTTTTTGTCCTTTTGTATTTTGAGGACTCTCTATCAAAGCTGACTGCCAGCGAATACATGCAGTTGGTACGTATGAGGTTGTTTCTTAGTTTTGTTGCAGCTATATAAGAAGTTTGATTTCATTTTCATTATTTTGTTTAAGTTACGTCCACGTTTCTTTGTGATAAGACAAGGAACGGGTCGGGATGTGTACAAGAGAGTAAAGCAGGAAGAGAAAGACAGAATGATCATCACAACGTCACAATAAATTTTGTTTTCTTGCTGTTTTCTTCTGTGTTGACCTTTAGATTCCAATAATATCTGCAGAGCATCTGACTAGCCACAAATACCTGACACAGATGTAGTTCAGTCCTCCAGTGAGTTTGCTTCAGTTTTCTCTCTGAGTTCTGCCTGCATGCGTGATTAAAATGAGCTGCAACAGATTATTGCTTGATACCGTGATAATGTGAATGTTTTCTGAAACTGTTTCCGCCTCTGTTTCAGACGTAAGTGCTGTTGTGCCAGTCAGCAGAGAAGGTCTAAATTTAAATGTCAAGACTAAATGTTGGATAATATAAAACAAGAAGATAAGAATTTGGTCACATGATGTTGATGATGTTGATGGCTGGCTTGTACATCACAGGCTGAAGCTTCGCCCCTCTGCAGGATATGTAGAAGTGGATGAAGCCACATCACTGTTTGGACGGGGCAAAACTTTTACCCTCAACTGTAAAGCAGAATAAAAGTTGTTTTAATCATGTCATCTAACACACTTTGGCATGTTAGTAGACCAAGAGATTTTTGTTTGCCATTCACCATTTGGTTTTTTTTTTTTCAAATTTTATCTGATGGTTTACAAAATTACAGAAGTTCACCTTTTAAAAAGCAGAAATTATATGGCACAAATCTGTAACTCAATTTTTCTGTGTCTCAACTTCTGGCTTCTAGTCAAACTAGATTGTAAAACAGAGTCAGGATTGAACGTGACAAATGAATGTTCTGGGTTGAAACTGATCGCCTGAAACTTTTCAAAAGCACATTTTCACAAGCTTTATATAGCATATAAACCAACCTGGAGCGTTATATCAACAGTGTTATTATGTTTACTAGAGATTAATGTTTCTACAGCGCTTGTTTTTATACATCATTTCAAGTGTGTGTGGTTTTATGGGATGTGCCATTTTTCTTGAGTTAGCTGTCATCCGTTTGGCCTTGTAGAAATGTAAAGCCTTTGAGAGCAGGGCTGCCTTGTTCCCAGTGCCCTGCGTCTTGCCTTCATTGGTAGAATGTGGTGATGAGCTCTTACTGAGTCACGCAGTGTCTTGAAGAGGTGGTTGTCGTGGGAACAGAAGCGAGCGACTGCGTTCAGGTCTTCAGGTTAACGTGCGGGAGTTTAAACTTCAGGACTTGTCTTGTGTACATGAAAGATGAGGTCAGCGCCTGGTCAGGTCTGTACATTTGTTGGCTGTAATTTAGTTCTTAATCTTATAGACTTAAATATTACATTTGATTTAGCCGCTGTTTGACAGAGAAAAGAAATGAAGCGTAAAATGTTGACTTACGTTGTGCCAAAGTCTTTGTTTTTTATTTAAATGTTTTAAGAAGGTCAGATTTATTAAAGCAGGAAACAGATGATTACCTTTAAGATCCTCTGCGTTCAGTTTCTGCACAGCGACGTGAGCTCCAAGGGTTTAAGATGCAGTGAATGAACTGAAATATCTGGGCTGACGGGTGATTTAGAATCACATGAGACTGGATTTCAGTCACAAGCCTCACATAAGCCTTATATTCAGTGTTGAAACCCACACAAACATTCTTTAAAGCTCAAATAGAAATTTCATCGTTTATTTTATCGTTCACTTTTATTTTATGTCTTCATTAATGATGTCACACTTAACGTTGACTCTTTGGTTTGAAACCCTTTGTTAGGAATATATTGTGTTATTGTTTGCATATATAGTTTCTTTTTTGTATTTGACAATATTGCCATAGAATTGTTTTAGAATGTAGGAAATATTTTTCTTGCTGTCACTTTTACATCAAGTTCATGTTTAGCTAGTAGTGTTGTGTGCTTAATTCATGTTATATTTCACGGCTGAATGTTTGAAATGTCAGATGTAAGGATTTTGGTTTTGAATTTGTTGAACAAAATGTTTTGTTTCACGTTGTCTTAAAAAAGTGAGTGAAAAGACAGAATGAGAGAAAGATTTATTTGTAGGTAACGTAACAAATGACAATTGATATTTTGTGTCAAATCAAGACAATTTGTACAAATCTGCAACAACTTTGGAGAAGTATCAATTGTACATCCTAGAGTAAAAGAGGTTATTTTCTACTGTATTCATTTCAGAATTAAAAAAAATCCCTCAGTATCAACCCAAACAGAAGCAGCAACTTCTCTGTTAAAGACATAATACAGAGGGATGTCACATGACCTGCGGCTGCAGGTGACAGAGCCATAACTTAAGGGATGAAGGCTGAATTTTTGCACTTCTGTACATAGTCAATATAAAGAAAAGGAACATGTATAATACAGATCTTATTTTGAATAATAAAAGATTCTATAACTATGAGACATTTTCTTAGGATAATTTAAGAATTAGAGTAATAGTCCAGCTAACAGATTAATGCTTGCAGAAACGCTACGACCGTTTCATTATCATTTCCAGCCAATCACATTCAGGCTTGAGCTCAGCGTTGCCCGAGCAGCACAGACACTTAACAACATTCTCCAGAACTGGTACTATCACTCCATTCCTGTGAAGATTTGTTCTGTTTCTTGTCCTCAAACACAGGATCTGTTATGGAGCTGCATGAAGAATTACAATTAGGGTAAAACTTTCATAATAAATGAGTAGATAAGTTAATTTCTCACAGTACAAACAGTAAATATCTCATTGACTGATGTGTAACAGTGAACACAACACAAACCTGAAAGGCCTTTGAATGAACTCTAGATTGGTCCACATAACTCACACCACAGAGTTGCTTTGTTACCTGGAGACGCACTTCAGCAGCGAAAGGACACCAGCCACAAACACAATGAATGTACCTGTCAGATCCTCACTGAGGTTTAACTCATGCCAGGTTGCTGCACAAGAGCTATTAAACCAAAGCATCACGTTTCTTCACTCAACACACGTCTGAAGCTCCACACAGGTGGTCCTGTCTGCTAAAGCCCCCCATGAAATCTCTCACCTGCCCTTCGCTTCTAGTTGCTGTATGATACTGTGCTGCATTATAAAGAATTGTTTTATGCACATTTATTATTGTTAGATTTGACTTACTGGTATGAGTAAAAAACTCAATAAAAATGGATTTGCTGAACAGATGTATGTGTGAAATGAGTGTTTACTAAAAATAAAAGCTAAGGTGTGTCATTTACACGTAAAGTCTGTCACACATGATGTCAGTATATTAATGACTGAATGTGTCCTTACTAACATTAATACTAATAGCTGTGAATTAACCGGGTTTTATATTCAATAACATGTATCCAGTACTGTTCATAACACGGGTGGTATTAATTAACTTAAACACAATTGCATTTAATTAAAACAGCTTAAAATCCATTTCTTTTAAAATGACTTTATTTCACTTTATTGTGACCTAATGTACAGAGAAAATAAAATGTCTCTCATTCATCACTTTTATAAACACTGTCCACTGTTCATAGAATGAGACTGAAGAGAATATTTTTATTTGTAAGTGTTGTCTTTCCCTCCATTATCAGGAATGTTTATCCAGGGAAATTCCTTGCCACGGATGGAGCCTTCCGTGTTTTTTCTGTCACTCAACACAGACCAGTGTTAAAGTTTGAGAAATACACTGTTCCAACGTAACGTTCTTTAACATTAACACAACTTAACACCAACAGCTCAGATAGCAGACTGTACAACTCAGCTTTATGTTAAATTCACTAAAACAACATATAGACTTCATTTAAATTTATATCTTTCATTTATATCTTGAACTATGACCAGGACTCATGCAATACAACACTAATGATACAATTTACTGGATGTGACCACAGCTAAACATTTTCACTTTCAATTTTGTAAAAAAAAAGACAAAAAAATCACATAAGAAAAATGACAATAAACGTTTTAAATCATCACTATAAAAATCTAGAAATGCAGAAAGCTTTGTGTGAGGTCTACATATAAAGATCAAATGTTGAACAGATGATCAAAACATCTTTGTTTAGTTGAGACAGTTTCTGTCCAAAGATCATTAGATGATAACTCTGGTTTCTCCAGATGACTCATGATGAAACCTTTAGATATACTTTATCTGTTTCACATCCTTGAGTAAAACAAGACAGAAAAACGGAAGTCCATCAGGTTCAACGAGAAAAGCTGTTTAATCTGTAACGCACTTTACTGTCTATAAAATCTTTGGCACGTTTCTTTTACCAGATGTCACTCAACCACCAACAGGGATGGGCAGTATTTTGAATGGATTTTGCAGCAACTTTACAAACATATAAAAGACAGATTTAAAATCAGTCTGTGTGTTTGTAAATAAAAGGAGAATTTAACTGCACACTTCTGCATATTACAGCAAACAAACAAAAGATTATTTCTTAAGTTTGTATTAAGAAAGTTATTCACCATCAGTAGTTGACCACCAACAATCACAACCAGTTGTGAATACAACATATGTATCAATGGTCCATATTATTACACACTACAGTTATTTATTATCTGAATGAAACACTAACTATTTTAACTATTATATTTATTATGTCTGTATAACTTATATCAGTGGTGCCTCATCGTTATCCTGTCTGTCTGCTACGTTAATGTAATATTTATGTTTAAATGAACATCTGTGAATAAGACGTTTATTAATGTGTTTCGTTGATTTAAATGTTATTTCGCCGTATATTGTCTCCCTCTACCGGACGCATCAGGAACAACAGGTGCGTAAAACTGCCTTTACTCCAGGTCTGCAGCCTCATCATATAGAGAAATATCATGAGAAATAAATATCATGAGAGATAAATATCATGAGAGATATAATGAGAGATATAATGAGAGATATAATGAGAGATATAATGAGAGATATAATGAGAGATATCATGAGAGATATAATGAGAGATATAATGAGAAATATCATGAGAGATATAATGAGAGATATAATGAGAGATATAATGAGAAATATCATGAGAGATATAATGAGAGATATAATGAGAGATATCATGAGAGATATAATGAGAAATAAATATCATGAGAGATATCATGAGAGATATAATGAGAAATAAATATCATGAGAGATATAATGAGAGATATAATGAGAAATAAATATCATGAGAGATATAATGAGAGATATAATGAGAGATATAATGAGAGATATCATGAGAGATATAATGAGAGATATCATGAGAGATATAATGAGAGATATAATGAGAAACATCATGTCGTGTAACATTTACTGACACGTTTTGCCGGTACGTGTAGTTTGTTCGGTCGCCATCCGCTCTGATGTAAAATTGAATCGCAGTTTTCGACGTTCAAACGACAGGTCGTGACGTCATCAGAAGGTGACGCGGCGTATCGGTGAACAAACCATGTCAAGAACTTTCGAATGTAAAACAACTGGCCCGTACGGGGATCGAACCCGCGACCTTGGCGTTATTAGCACCTCTAACCAGCGGAGCTGACCGCTGCAGCAGCGGGACCTCGTGGCGCAACGGTAGCGCGTCTGACTCCAGATCAGAAGGTTGCGTGTTCAAATCACGTCGGGGTCAAACGTTTTAGTGCGTTTCTCTCTAACGACGATGATGATGATGGTGACGATGATGATGGTGCCTGACGCGCAGGATGTGGTTTTACTGTAGCCGCGTTACGTTTATCCGGAGCGTTCGGCAGAACTGAAGAGTCTGAACAGAAGAACAACGTTAATAAAACGTTAGATCATGTCCGTGATGATGACGAGACCGGAGACTCTTACGGTACCGTACGGAGATCACGGTTCTGGTGTTGGACCGAGAGACTCACTGTCGCTCCATCAGGTTCAATTTAACTTCTGGCACAAAGTCTTTAAACGAGCGAGAGTTCAGGAGTAACTCGGGTCTGAGCATTAAACGTGTAAGACTTTACAGGAGATCAGCTGCAGTCATATAAACTATATACAGCTCAGTTCTGGGCCTCCGCACATCATCAGGAGGTGTTAAGTTATTAGCACTAACTCCACACGTTACAGCTGGTTTAGTGCCATACAACTACTTACACACAAACATGCTGAATGATCCGACCTTAATTCAAGTTAAAAGCTCATGAACAGTAAATGTAAACTTGATGCAAATATTAAAATCAAAGCTGTGTAGAACAGCCACACAAGAGACTGTCTGTTTATTTCTGGTACTGCAATAAAAAACAATGACTCCACCAGTTCATAATTTCCATATATTATAATACAGATGCAGAATCCAAAGTTTATTCTTTAAACAGCCTAATATTTTACAAGAAATTAGTAACTCCTGGAACCTTCCAACTTGTCCTTAAAACAGGACGTTACTGAATGTCCTTGAGTCCTCACATTGTCACCAATCCTGCCAACAAACAGGAGCGAAAACAGAAAGGGAAATAAACGAACTGGTGTGAGGCCAAGAAATGAAAAACTGATGCTGTAATGAGATGATCCGATTTTCTCCCACTCCTTTATTCACAGGTAAAGAAACATCACTTTGAGACGGTGGTGCTGAGAAGCAGAAGGTTCATCTCAGTGGAGAGACGCAGCTGATGTCACACTGGAGACTGAGATAGTTCCTCTTCTGCAGAAATGAGCCTCTCTTGTGTTGCCTTACGGTTATTTTGGTGGCCGTGGGGCAGCGCTGTTATTGCAGTTGGAGTTTCCTATAGATTAGAGGAAGAAAAACTTGCTGCCCCAACATATTAGAAATAAAACAGAGGAGAAGTGATTTGGGGGTTTATGGCAGATGAGCAGAAGTCTGCAGCTTCAGAAGTCCTCCACAGTCTCTATCTCACCCATGTTGAGTCTCTCAGACGAGGCGTTCACAGAAAAACCTGCACAGACATTTAAAACCATTGGACGTTAAGCTCTGAAGACATACGCAATGAAAATGAAACCTAATAACATTTTGTATTGATGGTTATACTGTAGATTTGAAATTGTAAATCTTTAAAATCTTTAGAATTTTTCAGCATAACAAATGTTTTCTCATGACGCTGGTATTAGTAAAATGAGCTCACCTAGTTTTTGTCTAGTGAAACTATTTTGACTTGCTCATCATTCTATGACTAAATGTCAGTACGGTTGGGTCGGTCGCTCACCCAGCAGACTCGGATCCGCTCGCACCATCTTCTGTTTCTTCTTCTTCTTGCCTGATGTGACCGTATGGAATCGCTGATGCTGGTGAAGAACTGACTGGGACATCTGACTTAATCCCCACAGAGACTCCTGAGAGACACACAGAGACTCCTGAGAGACACACAGAGACTCCTGAGAGACACACAGAGACCACTGAGAGACACACAGAGACCCCTGAGAGACACACAGAGACCCCTGAGAGACACACAGAGACCCCTGAGAGACACAGAGACCCCTGAGAGACACACAGAGACCCCTGAGAGACACACAGAGACCCCTGAGAGACACACAGAGACCCCTGAGAGACATACAGAGACTCCTGAGAGACACACAGAGACCCCTGAGAGACACAGAGACCCCTGAGAGACACACAGAGACTCCTGAGAGACAAACAGAGAGTCCAGGTCATGTCAGATGCAAACACTGAAAACACACCTGCTGCTGTTTGTGCTGCTGGCCCTGCTGAGGGTTCTGCTGAGGGTTCTGCTGGTTTGAGTTCTGTTTGGAGCGGCGCTCCAGAAACTGCTTGGCGAAGTCTTTGGCTTGAGGCGTGTCACCAAGATAAGCTCTCACGTAATCCTGCACCTCGTATGGAGAGTCCACTTCCTTCAGGAATGAGGCAAAGGTGGGGACTGCGATGAGAGAAGATCATTTTTAAGAAAGCTATAAAACGTTTCATTTTAGATTCCACTCTTCCTGTCAATCAGTTGGCAGATGCTTTTATACAAATTGACCTGTGCATTCAAACTGTACACTACAGCAGTTGCTTTCCTAGTAGTCAAACCCATGACCTTAGAGTTGCTAGCACCATGAACTACCAGCTGATGTTATTGGCAGTGTTGAGTGTGTGTTGACGTACCGTCGAGGTTGTTGGCAGTGTTGAGTATGTGTAGCGTCTGCTCACACCACTGCATGAAGCTGTCCTGATTCTTATTGGTTCCTTGAAACAGTTTTAGTAGCTTCTCCTCCTCTTCCACCTTTTTATTGGTTTTAGCACTGGTGCTGTTACTGCAGCACACACACACACACACACACAACACAAGGATTCAAAAAAGAACTGCTTCAGCTAGCTTTCAGGTTTGTCACCTGTTTCCTTTCCTCAAGACTAGTCATAACTCATATGAAAAGGTAGGTTGGTCTTATCTGAACCTGAAAAGTTAGTATGATTAGCCCATTAGTTTTAAAGACACTTCCCTAGTGGCTTAGCGATTACATTTATGCAACTAGTAATAAAGTTAACAACACAGAAAACAATGGAATCAATCACATTTTTGGCCAAACATTATTATTACTGTTTTGTGTTAATAATACGTTTTTGGCCACAAATGTTAGTCAATCTGAGAACATTGGTGTGGTTGACGCAGTTTGTGTGTGATTGTGGGTTACCTGAGGTTAGTGTTACCCTTGTTTCTCTGGTTGTGGCTCTTGCGAGTGGTCTGAGGTGGGGGCGTCTCCTTCACTGCCTCGTCCCAGAAGCCAACATTAGAGTTGTGAGCATCGCCAAAAACGCTGCTGCTGTCCGTGCCCCAGTGAGACTCCACGTTACTGACAGAACCCCACACTGAAGCACTGAGGATCTAGACACAGAGGAGAACACTGATAGTTTTGAAGCACACAAATGAAGTGGGAACAATTACAATTCTTGATTGGATCGTAAGACTCACAGATCTGTTCTGGGTGCGATTCTGTTGGGTGCTGGTTGAGAGCTGCTGCTGCTGCGGCTGCTGCTGATCCTTCCGCTGCTTCATCTGCTGCGCTTCTTCTCTCTGGATCTCAAGCAGGGATTTGGTGGCAGACGATAACTTGGCCACGTTCCCCCAGCCTGAGAGCTTGACCTGAGACATCTGCTGCTGCTGCTGGTTCCTCTGAAGTTCCTGCTGCTGCCGTCTCTGCTGCAGGAGTCACAAACACTGACATCTGTACATTTACATGTTCACTCCTGTTTAGTCTTACAGTAACAGCGGTACACACACTCCCAGAGCTGCTGACCTCACCTCCTCTTGCACTTGTTGCTCTCTCTCCTCCTCCAGTTTCTGGATCTCTGTGAGCGACAGGGCGTTCTGAGACTGTGAGAGGGTGTTTGCGGTGCCTGACTGGTGACCCCACTTAGAAGATGAAGGGAGCTGGAGAGCAGATTAGAATGGGAAACAGACAACCATGGGTTTAAAAGACCAACAATAAATAAAAGTTAAGACTAACGTATAAACTTTAGACTTATCAAAGTTGAAAACACTAAATTTCAGCCCTGTTGCTTCAAGATCCACTTAAATCCTGATCCCACATTGTACACCAAACCAAATCCACATAATCCAGCTGCTTCTCTCCAATGCAGCCACAGCAACGCGCTGGACATGTGGAGGGATGTTTCACCTTCATCTGTGCCAGTTGCTGTTGCTGCTGCAGTCTGCGCAGAGCCTCCTGCTGCTGCTGCTGCCGCTGCCTCTGCAGCTCCTGCTGCTTCTGGGCCTCCTGCTCTCTCCTCTTCTGCTCCTCTAGGTGTTGTTGCACCAACGCTGCGGCGGCCGCCGCTTCTTCCTCCAGCCGTTTCTCTTTCTCGCGCAGCCGCGCAGCTTCCAGCTCTTCCTGTTTCCTGCGCTCCTCTTCCTGTTTCCTGCGCTCCTCTTCCTGTTTTGAGACACAAAAATGACAACAAATGAATAAGGGACAACAAAGGTTGATATAAATAGGACCAAGACACTGTGCATAGGGTCGCATTACATGCTCTGCTCGCTTCCACTTTATAAAAGAGTTTTGGCTTTTATAAAAGACAAGTGTCCCTGCAGGTGAGCCCTCACACCTGTTTGCAGAGGAACTCTTCTCTTTGTCTCCTCTCCTCCTCCTCTCTTCTCTCCTCCAGCCGCCGGAGCGCCTCCTCCTGATCTAACCTTTCCTGCTCCTCCTTCTGCCGTCTTGCCGCCTCCTCCTGCTGTCTGTGGAGAGCCTCCTCCTGCAGAACACACATCTTCATCACTCTCATCATCTTCAGGATCACTAAATCTTCTGACCATCACTTTTGTGCCAATTTCCAAGTAAAAGCTCATTTCAGAACCATCAGAAGAACATTTAAATACTGATGAAAGCATTTTCCAGATCTGTTGAAACAGTTCTTTACATCTGAACCTCAGACTTTTCTTTATCCCTGATGTTTTGTTGATTATTCTTTTGTTTTCTCTCCTGACCTGTTTGCAGCGTGCCAGCTCTTCCTCTTCCTGACGCTTCCGCTCCTCTTCCTGTCTGGCACGCAGAGCCTCTTCTAACCATTTCCTCTCCTCCTCTTCCCTTTCAGCTCGAAGCTCCACCTCTCTTCTCTCCATCTCAAGCTTTATAGAAGAGTCAATAACCACAAAACATCAAACTCTAGATTGTTCTTTCTAGAAACTCTAGAAAACCACACTGAGCAACAAAGGAATTTTAAAGGTCAGCATTTTTGGGGAATTAGGTGCCTTCAAAGCAAACAGATTAAGGTCATAACTTCTGATCTCAACATCTGGAAGTTCTTAAATCAGTCTCACCTTCACAGCTTTGGCTTTCTCCATCTGCTGCATCTGCTCGATGGAAGACACCTGAGTGATGGAGTCTAAGGGCAGGTCCCACACGCTGCTACCTTCCCAAGCTGAGACACAAACAGACTTAAGACACTCGTGTGGAAGGAGCTTAATGGAAGCCTGAATGACTGAATGACTTTAAGGTCAAGAGTACTGAAAACATGAGCCTGAGAACAGTTCCTGATGTACAGGGAAAGAAAAGAAGTCTTTATATAACGACTATTATATAATGAACCAACTAAACCAAACTGAAGCCATAAAGCCATGAATAAAAATTTTCTTTTTCAAATACATATACAGTCTATAATTTAGGGCCACAATCTTCAGTCTCTGGAGATCTCATAGAAACACCACAGAAGACCAAACGCTGTGCTCTGTTGCCACAAGACTGATGTGTGATGTGTTACTGTAAGTGAGAAGGAGTGGCACAAGCACACCAGACACGCAACACAAATTCAAAGTATCAGAGTTTTCACTGCTAGCATGTTCTTCATCAGATCTGTCATTACAGAGCAGAACTGATGTGGTACAGTTGTGTTCTCAGTGAGAACGTACTGCTGGGAGGGGCTGGCGGCAGGTTTGGAGAACAGGACGCTTGGGTGGAAGGGTTCTGCATTTCCCACACAGACCCTGAATCCGGTACCGACATGGACCGTGTGACAGGCGTTAAGAGGCTCTGCTGTGGTTCTGGAGTTCTGCAGAGAAAAACGCTCTTACAAACCACCCACATATTAATGTTTCTCTGTCCTGATCACACTGATTGAACACAAGTGTTATTGTTTTTAACTGGTAACGTTATTAATGTAATGAACAGTGATGTGTCACCCAATTTTGAGCGCTTGGTGGAGGAGAAGATTCAACTGCTGCTGTGTTGGGGGAGCGGAGCTTAAAACCTTCTGCTGAGCCAAAGCCTGAGCGTACTGTTGCCTAGAGAGAGAGAGAGAGAGAGAGAGAGAGAGAGATAAGAGGATATTATAAATTATGTCTGCTTTTAACAGTTCTAAAATTACACAGCAACCTAGTTTGTGTGAGCAGCTTGTGTTGTACCTGAGTAAGTACTGGTACTGCAGCTGCTGCTGTAGCTGATACATATTTAGAGCGTTAATCTCTTGTTGCCGCTTCATCCTCTCTTGCTCTGCATCTCCCTGCAAATAAACCCAGGGGCATCAAACCCAGGGAGAGACACCGCAGGCCATTCCACACAGGCAAACTAAAGTGCTATTACCAGTATGGGAGGCAGTGTCGGGCCAGGGGTGAAGGGCACTCGTCCCCACAGCTTCATCATCTCACCCAGAGGCTGAAACATGTGGTCGCAACCTTGCTTCACCTGCAGGCTCATGGTGAAGTATCCCGCCTGAAACCACTCCGACATCTCGTGGTTACTGAAAGGCCCTGTGAAGAGGGACAGGCCGGTCACTCGATGTCAACAACATCAGAACGTCTCTGAATCTCAAGGGTTTTACCCTAGGCAAGGTGCAAATGACACATGCACTCTGTGAAGAGTTTTCTGTGAAGGTGTTTGCCAAGACATTTCACAGCTTTGTGTTTTTTCTGGTTTCCAATTGCTATAAACAACTGCAAGACACAGTGCAGGTTAAATTATGATCTGCCCACCTTGTATCTCTCCCTGTGGGTCCTTATAAAACCATTTGAACGCAGCCTCATGGGTAACTGGAAGAGCTGTGGGCTTGGGGCCAATCTTACAGGCTAAACGCTCATCATCCACACCTCCGTCCTGCAGGTACGCCACCATTTTCTCAGCTTCCTGTTTGAGGAGGAGGGAAACATCAGGTTCAAACATCTTTGGGTGAATTACTGCTCATCTACAATAAAGCAAAAGTTCGCAGATGACTTAAACCAAACAAAACAAACAAATAAACCAAATGAAACCAAACAAAAATGATTCACATCTGTGTGTTATTGTCATCTAGTCATAAGACTTCCACAAAGCAATACAATGTAAAATTATTCATGTGTAATAATTGATTGTAGCATTAATGTGTTTGCTGAGGCTTCAGTTCCACTGAATAAATATGAATCTTCTCTCTAGTTTCTCTGGATTCTATGAATCACTTTTATGATGCCGTTTGTGCTGTTGGAGCTTCAACATGCTGGGTCTCCAAACAAAAATGTTTGTGTTTAGCTGAAGAGAACTGATATCTGGGATGGAAAATAGGAATTTAAGAGATGATTTTTATTTTTGGGTAAGTTTTTTGTCTTGCTGTTCAGGAATCATCAATGCTATTCCAAACCCCACACCTGCTCAAAGTGCTTGAGTCCCTCATCCTCATCTATGTCAGGGGGTGGGGCCGAGGGCGGAGCCATGGGACAGACAATGGCTGTGGTGTGGGGAAGATGTGAATCCACCGGGACCTCCAGGGGTCTGACCTGCTGAGTCTGAGCGGACACCGGTGGAGCAGGAAGCTCTGAAGATGACGGAAGATCTACAAGCAGGGAAAGGTTTCACTCAGTGCTCCCAAACAAATGTTACGCTCTACAGATGGTCTTCATTTACCCGGGAGTGTGCTGGTGTCGTGTGGAATGGACTCTGCAATGCTGCTGGTTAAAGTTGTGTGTAGTGGTGCTTTACAGGGTTCTGGTAGTGCTGTTCGCTCCTGGGGTCTCTCACTTTCTTTAGCTGCTTTTGGCTGTACAGCAGGGGGGGGTGCTGGGGTGGCAGGTTTGGGAGGGGGGTCCACCGTTGGTAACAGTACAGCAACTGGTGATGTTTCCTCTGATGTACTGCCTCCTGTTTGTAAAACATATGCTGAACAGAATGAAAGACATTTTTGTTTACTTAAGCTGCAATTTATGCATTTTGTTTAAAAATAACACATTTTAACCCCCATAAAGAAAAGTGCAAAAACCCGTAATGTAGGTTTCCACAGAGATGGCGACTGACAGATTGCAGATCTTTAATTTTTAGAGAACAGTTCACACTAAACTGCATTTGAACTGCGTGACTTGCATGCAGATGAGCAAAAGCACATTTTTATATCAGAGCCTCTGCACCAGACCGGCGCTTGAAGCACTTACATTTTTGATACAGTACAGAACTGTACTGAAAGTTGAATGTTCTACACAGGGAAAACAGGGAACGTACAAGATTGTTCCATGTCTCATTTTGTCCTCACCTTCACATCTTTCTGCCCGGTGTGTAGTGTCTTTGTCTTTGGTGTGTTCTGATTCGCTCTCATCTTTTTCTGTATATTCTTCACTCTCCTCAAGGGGCCGGAAGTCCAGCTCCGCCTCTTCCAGGATTGGCTCCTTAGGAGCTTTCTGATTGGGCAGTGAAGAAAATCTATGATTCAGTACACAAACATACTGCACCGAACGACATTGATTGATCATTGATTTACTCTGACCGAATTACAGCAGATAGTGCCGCTGAAGAACTCACTTCCCATGTTCTCACCTTCAGTGAGAGGAAGGCCCCTGAGGAATCAAACGTTCCCGTCTCCTCCTCCGCATCCTCCAGACACCATTCCGGTAAACTGTCTCTCTCCTCCTCTACGCTCCCGCTGCCCGACCGAGGTCTACGGTAACTGCCGCGCTCCTCGTCCCTCGAGTCGAACGGGAAGCGCCGGCGCTGGTCCGGGTGTTCCCGCCACCCTGCCGTCCGTGGGCCGTCTGCAGTTTGAGGATGTTGTTAAGGTGTATACCAATCATTTGTAAAGTGAGAAACTCTTGTTTTTCTGGGTTTTTAAAGAAAGGTTTCATGTAAAAATGTAATGCTTTATTCCAAAGCCGGACATCATATAAAGCTCTGGAGAGAAATGTAACTGTGTAACAGTAAAAACAGTAACCGGACAGGAGCTCATTGTTAGCTATCAGCACCACCTCACACAGTGTTTGTTCTTTAGATTAAAGGCACGCATCGCACCTGGACTCGGGGGGCACCATCGTTCATTCTCTCGTCGAGATCCCGCGAGTCTCCAGCCCCCATCATCATCATCTCCATTCTGCTCGTCTCGAGACGTACGCCAGTTGTCGCTCTCCGAGCGTATAAACTCATGCTTTCGAGTGTTCACTGCACCTTCCTCATAAGTGGCCCGTACTGAAGAGAAAGCAACAGTATGTTGGGCAGCTGAGGAATCTGTGATCACCTCAAAATTCTAGATCTGTAGCAGAAAATGACTTACTCTGATTGGTTGGAAAATGGACTGGTGCTCCATCTAGAAAGAGAGATTGATTTGACGTGTAAAACATTACAACTAACTAAACCCCGTCTTCAGACACTAGTTTAGTGCACTAACCTGGATCTTTTCGACCTGGCTTCTCGAACCTTCTGTCTCCCCTGAACATATAAAAGGGGAAAGAGTGTTGTCAGGGAAACCTGAACTAAACATGCAACGACTAGAAAACAAATAGTTTTATATCTTTTATATCTTTTAGATCTCGTGGCTCAGTGGTGTTGGTTTACAAACCTCTCCTCCCAGCTCTGAGAGCGATGCATCTCTCTCCCTCCATGGCCGAACCCTCCCTCCACATCATCAAAACTTCTTTGGTAAAACCCTCCGTCGCCTCGCCCCCGTCCTGTCAAATCAAGCACAACACCTGAAGATCTAACCTTCATACACCATTTCACAGTGACACTTAAACAGGAAATGCTGATAAAAGCAAACAGCCCGTGGAGGTGTGATAACTCTGCACTCTGCTCTGGTTTTACAGAAAGCAACAGTGTATAACTCTAATAAAATCATTTGCACATCCTGCTTTTTTTAAACACGTGCCCACCTCTTCCTCGTGAGGAACTTCTGCCCCTGGGTGCCCCTGCCGCTGCCCCTCCTCCCCGACCCATCAGACGGAGAACTGCCGCACTGTTCACAGACATGGAGAAGTTTCTCTGTGGAGACAGACACACATGCACAGAGACTGAGTGGCTGCAGTGCATCAGCTGTATGGCAGCGCGATATTAAAGAAAAATGCCATAACGTGTTAAACAACTAAACAGGTTTTACAATCCTGTTTTACAATAGCCTGTACAATCCATTTCAATTTTTAATGTCCTTTGCAATTGTTGTTTGTCAGACTGTAGAAGCAAAATCCTTTCACAACGCTGTAGGATCACAGTTATGATGCGTCAAATGTTGTTACGTCACAGATGCGACAAAAACTGACAATAAACTTTTCCAAAATTTGTCTCAAATGATCAAATGGTGACCAAAATCACACCGTGTTTGTGCAGCAACCTGCTGAAATCTCACCTGTTCCTCTTCTGTAAACGGGACTAATGCCAGCGGCGGCAACGGCTCCTCTTGTAAAACAGGCAGAAACTCGTTATCGTGAAGATCTACTGGAACCTGGAAGAAAGTCATTAAAAAAAATCATAAAAAATCTAAAATCTATTAACAAATTGTAAAAACTCTGAGACGTAAATACACAGCAGTTACTGGCACACAGAATCAATACAGTCCTGACCTAAACAGAATGTATAAAGCAGAACTACACAAACAAGTGTTCTTACCATGTTGTCCTTTACATAAAGTGCTAGCATCTCTTCTCTCCCGTAGCGGTAATCTGCGAGTTTATACTTTGGCAACGCGGGGGAGAGCGGAGGGGAGGCCACGCTGCTGCTGCCCACCCCACCGGACAGAGCGCGAAGCCTGAACACAGACAGCAGTGAGCCTCCGCTGACCATTAAACGCCACACACACCATCATTAAACGCCACACACATCACCATTAAACGCCACACACAACAACAAAACTCACCATTCAGGTCCAAAGTTGAGTGTCTGCGTTTCTGCCATTTTTCTTAAAAACTGAGGAAAAAAAGGATTCAATTAATGGTCAATGTAATGCAGCAGATAATCTAACATTCCACCACAAAAAATGACATGGAAAACTGCAAACATTATCACATGGATGAATATGCATATGCATGTGTAAAACTGCACACCAATGTTTCATCAGTCTAATACAATTTATGAATATGGTTCAAAATATAAATATGCCTTTTTTTACTGGTGTATCCCATAGACTGTGACCACCTTTGGAAAGCATGTGTCTCAGTTTATTCTGTCACAGTTCTGTGTATTAATGTCTAGAATGTATATAAACAAATGTGCAAACACACAGAGCATCAAGCAGTCTTGTGACATTTCCAGCTCAACCCTCTTACTGTACCCGCTGCTATTTTAGGAAGTTTCCAGTTAGGAAGGGCATTCCCATATCTGTAATAACTAGGGCTTTCCCTTAGGAAGAGGAGTGCAAGAAAGGTTTTATTCATCAGTTTCTCTGAACGTGTCATGTAAGATTAAACTTTCATACGAGAAGAAAATGTTGTGGATGTAGCTTGCTTACACACAGTCGCAAATCTTGCCTGTTTATTATGTTTCTCTCCGTCCGGAGCTCAACGCGTCCGCGCAGGAGAGACGGGCTGCAGCGGGGATTTAAACCGTGTCGCTTCATCAGCCAACACCGACCCGCAAACCTACACGACTGCGAGAAACCAGCAGTCACACGTTTACAAATCCAACAACCTGCTGAGATACTATCTGTCCAAAAGCGGGTTCATCTGTCGCTGTTACGTGAACAAATAACCACCAAATACAGGTATAACCCAAGTCACTTTGGGAGCAAATGGGCTTTCAGATTTATGCAACGTTTAAAGAAACAATAATTACAAAGTGTTTAAATGAACAAGATCGCCGGAAGCCCCAGCAGTACACGTGCAATAAACACACCAGAAACTGCAGGTGTCACACAAATGTCGTGATTTGTGAAGAAAGTTGTGGCAATTTGATTAGTGCATATGTGGGTGTAAATAACTAACCAGCAACATATTTAGATCCCTTATGTAAACCTTGTTAAATCAGTTTTAAGGGACTGTGTGAATTATGACACCAGTCCCCCCATGCCTTCATAAACACAGTAAACAATACAGCACACACACCAGCAGCACACACACACACCAGCAGCACACACACCAGCAGCACACACACACACACACCAGCAGCACACACACACA